>JAOTRA010074136.1:0-13751 GCA_026260255.1 Pseudolaguvia tuberculata | reverse complement strand
GTGTGTGTGTGTGTGTGTGTGTGTGTGTGTGTGTGTGTGTGTGTGTGTGTGTGTGTGTGTGTGTGTAAAAGTGTAATGTCTGCTTGGGCATGTTGTTGGATTTCGAATGCTGTTTTTGTGTCTACAGATTTCTACACTGTCCTATTAAGATAAATATTCCACCCATTTTTAAGCCATGTGACCTGTGGGCCCCTTCCATCTTTTGAAAATGCTTTTTTGTTAATCCCCTTATGCCCCCCTTTACCTAGAGGTAGCAATCATTTCCACTATTCTCTTACAGTCCCTTACACCCCACCACACACAAGCTTGTGTGTTTCAGCTGCTAAAAGCCGGATTTTGGAAAATTAAGCTAAATTCCTGGACCATTCGCACACACTCAATAAAGTGAACCGTTTGTGACTATAGGTGTGTGTATACTGTCAGATGTGGGCAGAGAATTGCGGTGTGCTGAGTATTTTTGTATGTATGTGTGTGTAAGTGAGCTGTAAAGGCACTTAAGGTGGGTGTACACTTCCATTAGGAGCAGATTAAGTTCCTGTGATCATCACCATGTGAAACCTCTATGTGATTTCTATGGCTAATAGGATAAAGCTGGACTGCTGGGCGGACTGTGAGCAGTTCTCAGCAGGTAGTACAGCAATACTATTGACTCATAGAGCACTAACACTCCGCCCCATTACACACTGCACAGCTGAATTCAAAGTAGTCTGACTGCTCTGCACCACCATAAAAATGTTTTATAATAAGTCAAATGATTAATCATAAATCTACCCTGTGAACATCATTGATTATCGTTAAACTGATACCACAATCAAATACCTACAGCATTTATGCACTAATATCTGAATCACAACTTATTTTACTAAGATTATATTTTTGTAAAAAAAATATATATAAAAAGAGCAACACAGTACCTTAGTGGTTAATGGCTTAGTGTTGCCTCACAGCAGGAATAAAATCCCTGGCATTTTGTGTGAAGTTTACATGTTCTCGCTGTGCTTGTGCGGGTTTACTTCGGATACTCCAGTTTCTTTCTACAAAGCATGCATCTTATGTTGACTGGTGATTCTTAATTGCCCATATGAGTTAGTGTCAGTGTGTGTGTTTGTCCCTGTGATGGACTGGCAACATATCCAGGGTGTACCTCTTTCATCCTTTCAGAGAGCTAGGATAGGCCCCATTAGATCACTATGACCCTAAATAAGGAAATAAAGTGGTATAGAATAGGAATGAATGAATAAAAAATATATTTTTTAAATTAATAATGAGTACACATTAACTTATGAAGTGATCACAAACTATTAAAAAGCTCATTACATTAACATTAATGCATGAATGTTTCATTAACGTTTGCATGAAAATCTGAATCTTTGAGGTTTAGTCCTGCAATGAACTAGGCTCTCATTCTGGATGAATTGGAACTCATCCACGTGGCCAATAGATTTACTTGATTGAACCAAGATGGAAAGGTTGCAAAATACAGAGGTGTACAAATGGAGCAGGCAAAGGTAGGCATGGATCCTGCAATTGTCCATTTGAACAATCGGAAATGTTGTTAATATAGCGTAACAATGTCTCATCATGCTGGATGTATTTCCTTTTTCCCCTGATGCATTAGAGCTTTGAGTATTGTTTAGCCAAATTTGTTAGTTTCTTGTTTTCCCCTTTATCTACTCCACAATATAAACCCTCTCTTTGGTTCAGTCAGTGTCCAGGCTCGTTTAAACATGAATGGACATATTATCGCTATGCTTTAGCCTATGCTACTAA
This sequence comes from Pseudolaguvia tuberculata, assembly GCA_026260255.1. NCBI lineage: Eukaryota > Metazoa > Chordata > Actinopteri > Siluriformes > Sisoridae > Pseudolaguvia > Pseudolaguvia tuberculata. The sequence continues at coordinate 11,981 of JAOTRA010074136.1, read as the reverse complement.
CTTGTTTCTTTGTTGAGTTCCCCCAAGAGTCTGTCCAAGCCCCGTCCAGCCTGTTGTGTCCTGTCCTATCCCTCACTCTCTCTCCTCCGTGCACTCATCCTTCAGGAGGATTAAACACACATTGTGTCACAGCGAGTAGTATGCAACCTCCAAATAAATACTGTGAACTGTCATCTTGCTTCATGTGTAGTACTCTCCCGTTAACAGAAGCCTCGACTGAAGTACAGCAGCTAAGAAGAGTGAAACTGATCCGATCATGACTTTGGTAGAACTTCTCAGAAAAGTTCTTCCACCCCAGTCTCCGACATCTGCTTCGAGGGATGATGCTTCCATACTTCAGGTCTTCAGGTCCCATGGCTCGGCCACAATCATTCTCACGCTAGACGGGTGAATGTAATGACTTCCTGTTAATATGCTCACTCACTTTTGCTATGCAACCCGATTTGTATCCTAATGATGTGTCCAAGATTGCATATAATATCTTTCTGCTGTCGGGTCCCACTCTGCAATGGGCCGAATCTATTTGGTCACAAGCTGGTCCTTTAACCACCTCTCTTACCTCTCTCCATGAAACACTTTAAAGAAGTTTTTGGATGTAATGATGGTGGAGTGGCAACTGGTGGAAGAGTTATACCATCTGCAGTAGGGCGATCTTTCAGTTCATGAATATGCGGTAAAATTCCACGTTAGCCACAGCCAGTGGATGGACCGAATGATCACATCTTACCACGTACCGTCAAGGTCTGAAAGCCCAACTTTGACTCCAGTTGGTAACCTTTGATGACTACTGTGGTCTGGATTGATTCATTCAGCCCTCTATTCGCTGCTCAGATTGCATGTTGTCTGCTATTCACTCAGCTGTGCTCGCATGCTCATCCCTCAGTTTTCCTGAACATGAGCGCCCTCTAGTGTCTGTACTCGAACCCATCCTCACTGACTCCGGCCGTCTCACCTACAAAGAACGATGCAGGAGGATAAATCTGGGTCTGTTTTTATACTGTGGTAGGGAGGGTCATTACATTTTTTCAGGGCACCTTTGCCGTCTCCTCAAAATCCCGACCACAGCTGCAAAGTCTCAGTACTAAATTCACTCCATCACAGGCACATTCATAACCAAGAAATGTCACACGTCTTGCTGGTTCTGTCACCGTACAGGTAAGTTTTCTACACACTGAAAGTATTCATCTCTTGGTCTTAGAGAACATCATAGTGGGACGTCCTTGGCTTGTACACCACAACACTGTCCTCTCCTGGATGTCAGGTGATCTGCTAAAATGGGGTGAGAACTCTTTTCCTAAATGCTTCCCAAATCTTGGCGTCCCTGCTAAACTACCCACATCTCTCTGTTCCACAATGATAGAAAGTCTGATTGAAAACATTTCTGATGACGTTCCTCCTCAATTCCACCAGTCTAATGATCTGTTCTGTCCCAGGAGAGCGACCTGTCTGCCATCACACCGTCCATGGGACTGCGCCATTAATCTCATGCTGGGTGAGCCAGTACCCTTAGGCACTGGCTCAACCGGCATTAATCTCATGCCTAAGGTGAGCAAGTGCCTAAGGGTAGAATTTACCCTCTATCCGTTCCAGAGACAAAGGCCATGGAGGATGACATTGTGGAGGCCCTTGAACAGGGTTGCATCTGACCCTCCCCCTCTCCAGTTGCTTCTAGTTTTTTCTAGACTAAGTATAGATTATAGAGCACTCAACAAGATAACCATCAAATTTAAGTATGCTCTCCCATTAGTACCAGCATCTGGTACTAATGGGAGAATTGCGTTGGAGTTTGAGTGCCTGCAATCTCATCAGGATCAGAAAGGTAGATGAATGGAAGATGGCCTTTATTACTCCAACTGGTCATTATGAGTACCTGTTGATGCCATGTGGTTTAGTTAACGCTCCTTCCATATTCCAAGATTTCATAAATGAAGTGCTCCAAGATTTCCTACAAATCCTACATTCCTGCTCGTATGTATAGATGATATCCTGAGATTTTCCAAGTATGAAGGCGATCACTTCCACCATGTCACCGCAGTCCTTCAGAAACTCTGAGATCATCACCTCTTCCTTAAAGCAGAGAAGTGTACCTTTCCCACCTCTTCCGTCCATTTCCTGGGTTATCTCATTGATCAACAGGAAATTCGGCTGGACTGCAATAAGGTTAATGCAGTTATCTCCTGGCCAGAACCAAATACCATAAGGCAATTACAGCAATTCTTAGGGTTCGCCAACTTTTACAGAAGGTTCGTAAAGAACTTCAGTCTGGTTGCCTCTTCCCTAACCTGTCTACTCAAAGGTAAACCCTCTATCCTGAAGTGGACTCAAGGAGCCTGCGAAGCCTTTTTACAGCTCAAAACCGCCTTTACCTCTGCACCTATCCTCAGTCACCCAGATCCTGAGTGTCCGTTCATCATGGAGGTGGATGGATCGTCCACAGGGCAGAGGCAGTGCTTTCTCAGTGACAATGCGGTTCAGATACACCACATCCATGTGCCTACTTCAAGAAATTTAGCACAGCTGAGAAGAATTATGATATAGGAAACCGAGAACTACTGGCCATCAAGTGGGCGTTGGAGGAGTGGCACCACTGGTTGGAGGGAGCCAAGAACCTATTTACAGTTATCACTGATCAAAACGACTTAACCCACGACAGGCCCGATAAGCCCTTGTCTTTACACAATTCAATTTCACCATCTCCCACCGCCCTGGCTCCAAGAACACAATTGTGGATGCCCTTTCTCATCAGTTCAGTAAAGAAGAGCACGCTGAGGATAAAGATGAACCTGTGCTTCCCCCATCTATAATACTCAGCCACATCCAATGGTTCACACCTGTCCCTCCTTAGTCAACTCCGCCAGGTTTCCCAGTCGGCAAACAATATGTCCCCAGACCCCAATACCTCATTTACTACACTCCCTTCTCACCCCGGGGCCAACACCACCCTCTCTCTCCTATCTGACCGCTTGTGGTGGCCCAACATGGCTAAGTAGATACAGACATATGTGATGGGCTGCAGGGAGTGTGCTATGTCAAAGAGCCCAAGAACCAGATCTGTCAGTAAACTACAACTGTCTGTGGTCCCACCTAGTGGTGGACTTCATGATCGACTTACCAGAATCAAGAGGTAACACATGCATCCTTGTCATAGTAGACAGATTCTCTAAATCCTGTCGTTTGCTTCTCCTCAAAACTTTACCAAGAACCTTCGTTTGCAACAGCTCTCTAAGAAACTGGGCTCCTCGTTTGTTGGCCCTTTCCGCATAGTAAGGAGAATCAATCCAGTCACCTATCACCTTCCACCAGAGTACCACATTGACCCCACCTTCCATGTTTCCCAGCTAAAGCCTTTTTATAAACCCACTCTTGTTTCCACAGAACCTGCCCCTTATCTCTTTTGGATGAGGAAGGGGCCATACCCTAGGTAAAGGAGATATTGTTGGCCCAACGCCTAGTGGGAGGGGTATGGACCAGAAGAGCGGTCCTGGGTGGTTAAGAAGGACATTTTAGACCCACAACTCATTCAGGACTTTTAAATAACCAACCCGCAAGCTCCAGCACTGCGAGGACGTGGTACACCAACCCGGCGCCGCTTCTTTCGGCCCTCAGGAGCACGCCATCGGGAGGGGGGTACTGTCATGGATCGGGCAGGTCCTAGCACACACTCATGACCACGCCCCCTCTCTCCTGAGTTCTAATCACTCTCAAGCGTTCCTCGTTTTCCCCTTCATCTACTCTATTTCATTTACTCTACACTATTTAAACCCTCTCTTTAGTTCATTCAGTGTCCAGGCCAAACACTAACAGACATTATCGCTCTGCTTTAGCCTATGCTACTAACCTGCTTCTTTGTTGTTTCCAGAGTTCCCTGAAGAGTCTGTCCAAGCCCCGTTCAGCCTGTTGTGTCCTGTACTATCCCTCACTCTCCTCCGAGCACCCATCCTTCAAAAGGATTTAACACACTGTGTCACAGCGAGCAGGACTGATAGGCACGCTCGCACCTCTAATCCCTTCATGCCCCTGATCATATCTTGTCTGTTCTATTAGAACTCAGCCCCTTCTGTGTAATATCCTATTGTGTGCCACCTCCAAATAAATTCTATGAACTGTCCATTTGCTTCACGTGTGGTACTCTCCCGTAACACTTATTCCCTAATTCGGGAAATCCCTTAAATAGGACCTGCCTGACAATGTGAAGTAGACCAAAAGATCCTCAAAAGCTAGACATCATGCAAAGAAATTCAGAAACAAATGAGAAAGAAAGTAATTGAAATATATCCGTCTAGAAAAGGGTTTAAAGCCATTTCTAAAGCTTTGGCACTCCAGCATACCACAGTGAGAACCATTATACACAAATGGCAAAAATATGGAACAATGGAGAACCTTCACAGAAGTGGCCAGCCAACCAAAATTACCCCAAGAGCGCAGTGACGACTCATCCAAGAGGTTACAAAAGACCCCACAACAACACCCAAACAAAATTGCAGGCCTCACTCGCCTCAGTTAAGGTCAATGTTCATGACTCCACCATAAGAAAGAGACTGGGGGCAAAAATGGTCTGCTTGACAGAGTTTCCACGAAAACCGCTGCTGAGCAAAAAGAACGTAAAAGCTTGTCTCAGTTTTACCAGAAAACATCTTGATTATCCATCATGACTTTTGGGAAAATACTCTGTGGACTGACAAGACAAAAGTTGAACTTTTTGGAAAGTGTGTGTCGCATTACATCTGGCGTAAAAGTAATACTGCATTTCAGAAAAATCATACTAACAGTGAAATATGGTGGTGGTAGTGTGATGGTAGGGGGCTGTTTTGTTGCTTCAGGACCTGGAAAACTTGCTGTGGTAAATGGAACCATGAATTCTGCTGTCTACCAAGAAATCCTGAAGGAAAATATCCGGAAATCTGTTCGTGACTTCAAGCTGAAGTGAACTTGGATTCTGCAGCAGGACAATGATCCAAAACACACCAGCAAGTCCAACTCTGAATGGGTGAAGAAAAACAAAATGAAGACTTTGGAGTGGTCTGTGCCATGACCTTAAAAAGGTGGTTCATGCTTGAAAACCCTCCAATTTGGCTGAATTACAACAATTCTGCAAAGATGAGTGGAGCAAAATTCCTCCACAGCGCTGTAACAGACTCATTGCAAGTTATCGCAAACTCTTGAATGCAGTAGTTGCTGCTAAGGGTGGGCCAACCAGCTATTATCTGAATACTTAGGACCATGTAATATTTCAGTTTTTCTTTTTTAATAAATCAGCAAAAATGTCAACGATTCAAAGTGCAGCTGTGTGTACATTAATGAGAAAAAAATGTAATTAAATGATTTTAGCAAATGGACTCAATATAACAAAGAGTGAAAATTTTAAGGGGGTCTGAATATTTTTGTAACACAATGAAGTTGTCCAGATTCATGGATACAGTAATACGCTTTTAATTATGTACACGGAAACTATAGAGCAGAATAGTATTATATAAACACACCGAACGCGACTGAGGAATCACCAAAACTGAATACACGGTAAACCAAACTAAACCAAATTAGACATAAGCACATACCGGTATCAATACAGGTAAACAGAATAAACGGATCGCAAGATAAACAGCATTAAACCGGCAAAATAATTTGTGCCATATTTTAAAACGGCACTTCCTTAAATAGTAAGTCATCACCCGGGAGACCAATCTGCTGACGTGGTGGTCAAGTGTGGGATGGGCATAGATCAGTACCTTACAATTTTTTTGTACCCACTGTAGATTACTGTGTATAGTGTATTATTCTACTGTGACTGAACTAAACTTCAGATATAACAAGTAAATCTTTAATTATTCCGTAGAATCAAATATTTGAAAGACATTACAGACATTGCAACTGTATTTGTTATTGACTTTATTTGTTTGAGTATGGTTTATTTTAGATTAGTTCAAATTTTACCCTTTGTACAGGTTGTTTTTTTTTGTCTTGGAAACGTAGATTTTGACGGTTTTATAGTTTGTAATGTTGAATTACACAGTTTCCATGACGGTTTTTGATAAAGATGTTTTCACAGCACCTTGGGAAAAAACAGTGGTGTATTTGCTGAAGCAGGTGGATTCTTTCACTTGTCTATTGAGTTAAATAGAGGCAAAGACAATTTCCATGTTGTTATAGGCTGTAGTGTAGAGTTTGGGTCTATGTCACCACGATCTAATCCTAATTAGATCTCTTTTGCATGTCTTTTAGAAGGAACCAAAGGACGGATAATGAAAAAAACGCACTGCCGGCCTCTTGTTTTGCTTTAAGGGCCTTTGTATTGTGTGTGTATTGGACACCCCACGGCGTATGTTAATGCCTGTTAATTGGCTTTGCTGTCATGCTGTGCAGCACACAGTGCTTCAACAGTACAGGCTTTGAGGCAGTTTTCTCAGCTTACATTTGGACCAGGCGAGCCAATTTAGCTTTACTGAACCAAGGTCTTGCCTAGAGCTTGCCAAGTATATTGCTGAGTGTATTTATTTTAAACAATTTAAATGACTTTTTTTTTTAACTTGGCAGATGTAAAGTTTATGATTATACTTTTTATTGAAGTGTAAATGGGCACACAAATATATGTTTTAATGATTTCTTCAGTATTTTTAAGAATCCTTGTCTTTGTTAGTGTAGAATGGAAGACAAACTATGCATGTAAGAAGATGCTGATTGATGAAAACTCAGTGGATGTGTATTAGTTCTGTGTTTAATTGGTTTATTTCCCTTCTTATATTTAGTGTGTATGGAGAAACATTTTTACCTGCTAGTGTTCTACCTGAATATGTGGTTAATAAACAACTGACCTCTAAGTATATGGAAGTTGGTAGTGGGACTATTATGAAAACTGTGCAGGATTGGTTATTAGTACTTAGTGGGAAGTGGTGGCTTGGTGGTTTAGGTGTTGGACTAACACCAGAAAGACCGTGATCGATTCCCAGCACCACCAAGCCACCTCTGAGCAAGGGCCTTAATAATTGCTCAGTTGTATGTCGGTCTGGATAAGAGTGTCTTCCAAACGCTTAACTGTAACTATAGTGCTTTTAAATCTAAGGTAAATATTTAGTTTAGGGTAATTTGAAAACTTGTATAATGATTTAAGAGGGAATCAGCAACTGTCTACAGCAACTTTAAGTCAAACATTTGTCACAAACCAATATATTTTCAATGCACTGTTGGGAAATAACAGGTCTGAGCTAAAGCTAGTGAAAAAATTTTTTTACTCACATATTTCCAGTTGTCCCGTGACCCCGGATTCGGGAATAAGCGGGTAAGAAGATGAATGAATGAATGATTTCCAGTTGTTGTTAATGATTATTGCCTTTAATTAGGAGACACGTCTATAGCATATTCTAAGAAAGTGTTTAGAATAGTGAAGAATTCTTAAATAGTGACACTAAAGTTTTGTTTAATAAGGATAAGAGGTGTTGGAACGCTGATAAGAAGATCATGGGTTCAATTCTTGGCACCACCAAACTGCCATCTGCTGACTGCAGTATATGTAAGTATGACTAGTGTCAGTTAAAGTTATCTAATACACAATTTATTAGTAATTTTTTGTATTTCAGAAATAAATTATATTTATTAATAATGTATATATGTATATGAGTGAACCAGTTTCACTGTATTGCAACATAATTAATACCACATTTTCCCAGACTAAATCAATGCCCTTTTTATATAGATTTTTGTTGTGTAACATCTTCTTCTTCTCCTTTCGGCTGCTCCCGTACTATCCTGTCCTCTACATCTGCCTCCTTCACTCAAACTACCTGCATGTCTCTCATCTCATCCATAAACCTCCTCCTTGGTCTTCCTCTTTTCCTCCTGCCCTGCAGCTCCATCCTCAGCATTCTTCTACTGCAAGTCCCTCTTCTGCACGTGTCCAAACCATCTCAACCTAGTGTCCCTCACCTTGTCTACAAAGCATCCTACATGCGCCGTCCATCTAATAAACTCATTTCTAATCTTGCCCCTCTTCGTCACTCCCAATGAAAATCTCAAGATCCTCAACTCTGCCACCTCCAGCTCCTCCAGAGACTTGCCGATCACAAATCACTACTGCCACTCTACTCCACCCTGCCTGAAATCTTTTCTTCACTTCTCTAATAACCTCTCCATTACTTTGCACTGTTGACCCCAAGTATTTAAACTCCTCCACCTTCACTACTTCTTTGCCTGCAACCTCACCACCCCATTGCCTTCCCTCTCATTCACACACATGTACTCTGTCTTACTACTACTGACTTTCATTCCCCTTCTTTCCAGCTAGTACCTCCACCTCTCCAGATTCTTCTCCGCCTGCTCCCTATTCTCACCACAAATCACAATATCCTCTGCAAACTTCATTATCCATGGAGACTCCTGTCTGACCTCATCTGTCAACCTGTCCATCACCATTGCAAACATGAAAGGGCTCAGTGCCGATATCAAACTGTCCTCATACATGTCCTGCACCATCCTCACATACTTCTCTGCTACCCCTGACTTCTTCATACAATACCACAACTCTTCTCTCGGAACCCTGTCATACGCTTTCTCCAGATCACACAATGCAACTCCTTCTGGCATTCTCTATACTTCATCATCATCATCGTCAAAGCAAAGATTGAATCTGTAGTACTCTTCCTTGGCATGAGACCATACTGTTGCTCACAGATGGCCACCTCTTCACTCAGTCTAGCTTCCACTACTCTTTCCCATAACTTCATGGTGTGACTGATCAACTTGATTCCCCTGTAGTTACTGCACGCTTGCACATCTTCCTTATTCTTAAAAATTGGTACCAGAACACTCCTTCTCCATTCCTCAGTCATCCTCTCACCTTCCAAAATCCTCTTAAACAATTTGGTCAGAAACTCCACTGCCATCTCTCCTAAACATCTCCACGCTTCTACTGGAATGTCATCTGGTCATTTTCCACTCTTCATCCTCTTAATAGCTGCTCTCACTCCCGTCTTACTAATCCCACTTCCTGCTCCACTATCTCCAAATAAATTTTTGTTTTTGTTCAACAAAAAAGTGTATATTTGGTGGTCAGAATGTCTTTAATCTCTTTTAGTGCTCCAGTCCATGGCCCTCTATTAAAAACTGGAAAGGGGGTTCCCTTGTTGTTTCTTTATTTTAAGGCTAGTTTTGAAAATCAAGCTTACATAGATTTACCCTAATACCAAAGATAGGTTAATGAAAAAAAAAAAAAGTCTAATATACAGTATAACCCAAACTGACCTTCAATAAAACCACTTTCTTATCTTCAATGCAATGCACTTTATTACACTATTTTATTTGAAATACCTGTTTATCTCCTAATGCATGCTTTTAAACTGTGAATTTGGTTGTATCATTGGAGTGCATGAACTTTTTTTCTGTATCATCAGATGCAATTCTGTACTAATATATTAAGGTGTTAAACCCCTCATCTGAAGACAGTTCAGTCCCAGTAAACCTAATCTGCCACTTCTGAGCAAGGCCCCCCAACCTTAGGGCTCAGATGGATAAAAATCTTAATAAATTTCAAAAGCATTAAAATGTGCAGTGGAAACAGCAGACGTATTCTTACCCACCTACAATCTTGCACAAAATACATACATGCATAGGACCCCCAATTTACAGACTCACAGGATTTTGTAATATGGTCATTTTTCCTTTACTTTTCTAACTTTGGGTATTACACTTTACCCTGTTCCTCTCCACTCTCCACCGTTAAGATTAGAGCAGCGCGCTCCATGGTATTTATCTCTGCTGTGCGTGTTGGAAACCCCGCCTCTGTCATTTGATTGGTTGGTTTTTTTATGGCTCTTTCAGTTTGTTTGCTTTGGACTGAGCGGCGGCTCACGTGAGTGTGTTGCGCTTCTCCCAGCACAGCGCTGTGGTCAGTCTGACGCACAGAGACGCACGGAGACGCACAGCTTTGTGCACAATAACATGATACTGTAGACATGATTTGCTGGCTTTTCCTGACGTCGGATTCTCTTTTTTTCTTTTCCTGCTTTGCTAAAACATTTTTTAAATCTAAGAAGTGAGTTGAAATTAAATTAAATATCTATTTTTATATCTGGAGTATAAATTGACGGAATACCACAAAACCAGAAATATGAGTGTTGTGTCCCTGCTGCTGTTGCTGGTAACACTTTCAGGTGAAGATGCTTTATTTATTTGTCTTAACATCACATTTTCACCCCGCTTCTTTTGCATCTTACGCTCATTCATTCATTCATTCATTCATTCATTCATTCATTCATTCATTCATTCATTCATCCATCTTCTTACCCGCTTATTCCCGAATCCGGGGCCAGTCCATCTCAGGGCAACACATAGACAAACAACCATTCACACACACATTCACTCCTATGAACAATTTACAATCACCAATCGAACTAATCTGCATGTTTTTGGACTGTGGGAGGAAACCGGAGCACCCGGGGGAGAACCTGGGAGCTTCTTGTTGTGAGGCGACTGTGCTATCCAATATTATTATTATTATTATTATTATTATTATTATTATTATTATTATTATTATTATAAACAATACATTTAATTATATATAAATATAAAACAACAAAGGAAACCGAATAAAAATGAGTTGTTTGAACTGACTGAAATGCAACCATATTAAAATATGTTTGTTTTATATAAATTTGTTTTATATTTATATTTAATTAACGCCCAGCGCATGTGTTATTTGTTGTTTGTTATTTGTTGTCATTCCACATACATATGTCCATATCTAATATCTTTCTTGATATTAGAAGAAAAAATGTTTAGATGCACTTATAGAGAGCGTCCCTCACTGGATGAATGGGGGGGGGGAAGGATTTTTAATATTATTTTAATTCATTATGATAAACACAAGTTTTTAAATTGGATGAATATAAAACTAAACTGATTTAAACCAGAGAAAATCTGAATGAAATTAATTTACTGTTATACAGAAGAAATGCTTAAATCTTTTATTACTCCCAATTTCAGATTTTGTTTTTGTTTCGTTGTTAATAGTCAGCTGAATAGCCATGGTCTAATCTTGTTATATATTATGTCTCCTTTGGCTACCCCAAAATGATTTATAGTAAATTGTATTGAGCTTTATAAACACAGAAGCTATTGCCAATATTAGGACTGATCGGATGACTGCTCTGTGAAATCATGTTTACTCAGGATTTATGGCATTTTGAGTTCTTTAGGATCTTTATTTAGAAATGCTAGCACTATCATCTGATCTGTAATTATAGTCAAAAACATCTGATTTAACATCTGTAATTGATGGAATTGGTGTGTGTGTGTGTGTGTGTGTGTAATTAAATGTGGTGATGTTGACTGATTAAATGGGAAGTTACCCTTTGTTTATTAATGAGTGCAGATTGCACACCATTACAAAAACAATTACATTGTGGATCGTTTGTGAATATGTAATATTACAAACTAAATTCGAAACTTGCCATAATTGTTCAGATTTTGCTTAAAGTTTAAAATGATGTTTTAGGTGATAAGCAATACAAGTGTTATTGTAAGTAAGCATGGGCTTATTATTGTTAAATAATCAATGAATTAGGTATATGTAAAGATTTCTAACATTTTTTATTAGTTGTCTTTATTTGACTTAATACATAGGTTTAAGGATTGAGGCTGAACATCTGCACAACAACAGACTTTAGCTTAAACGCAGCAAGTTTATGGGCATCATTGTGAGACAGACATAAAGATAGACAGAGACACAGACCCGGACCAGACAGTGGCACTGACCTTGAGCCCTGACCTTTGGCACACCCAACACCCCTCATCTCCATAAGACTTGGGAAGATTTAGGGAAAGGGGGGGTAGCTGCTCTGATTGAGATCTCATTAAAAGGGGCGGCAATCCCTGCAGCTGCTGAGACCAAGATGCAAACAAACACACTCTCTCCCGCGCTCTCTCTCTCTCTCTCTCTCTCTCTCTCTCTCTCTCTCTCTCTCTCTCTCTCTCTCTCTCTCTCTCTCTCTCAC
>JAOTRA010074114.1:0-13753 GCA_026260255.1 Pseudolaguvia tuberculata | reverse complement strand
TGCAATGGACTGGTGACCTGTCCAGGGTGAATCCATGCCTCTTGCCCTATGTGCGCTGGGATAGGCTCTAGCCGACTACCGTGACCTTAAATTAAACCTCTTCTTCTTCTTCTTCTTCTCCTCCTTTCGACTGCTTCCGTTAGGAGTCGCCACAGCAGATCACTCTTCTCCACACTACCCTGTCCGCTAAATCTGTCTCTTTCACCCCAACTTCCTGCACATCTTCCTTCACCACATCCATAAACCTCCTCCTTGGTCTTCCTCTTTTCCTCCTGCCTGGCACCTCCATTTTCAGCATTCTCCTACCAATATACTGCATGTCCCTCCTCTGCACACGTCCAAACCATCTCAACCTAGCCTCCAAAACATCCTACATGCGCCGTTCCTCTACTAAACTCATTTCTAATTTGCCCATAGGAATGAGTGTGTGTGGTTGTTTGTCTGTGTGCTATAGACCGGTGACCTGGTTTTTAAACTTTGGTTTTTGGACTGGTGGACTGGTGACCTGTCCAGGGTGAATCCTTGCTTCTTGCTCTATGTGCGCTGGGATAGGCTCTAGCCAACTCCCGTGACCTTAAATTAAACCTCTTCTTCTTCTTCTTCTTCTTCTTCTCCTCCTAGACTCCTCCTAGACTCCCTCTCCTTGTCTCCAAAACATCCTACCGTTCCTCTACTAAACTCATTTCTAAATTGCCCATAGGAATGAGTGTGTGTGTGGTTGTATGTCTTTGTGCAATAGACTGGAGACCTGTCCATGGTGTACTCCTGCCTTTTTCCCTATGTGCGCTGGAATAGACTACAGCAAAGAAGTTTTATTTTCATTTTAACAATAAATGACAGAGCAGTGTACAGTAAAATGAGACGTTCCTTCAGGACCTTGGTGCTACAGACAGTAATTAGATAACAAGAATGGTGCAAACAGTGAGAAAAGTGCAACACAACGACAACAGATAAATACAGTAACACAAAGACATACACACCGACTAAGATTGGCATTGAGGTAGTTAAAATATCAGAATAGACATATGCAATTAAAGTGACAAGTGTGATAAAGTGAACAACTCTCCCTGTTGGAGTCTGATGGCGTGAGGGAAGAAACTGCTACACAGTCTGGTTGTACGGGCCCGAATGATCCGGAACCTTTTCCCAGATGGCAGGAAGGAGAAGAGTGTGTGTGAGCGGTGTGTGTTGTCATCCACAATGCTGTGTGCCTGGCAGATGCAGCGTGTGGTGTACATGTCTGTGATAGAGGGAAGAATGATTCCTGTCCTCACGATCCTCTGCAGAGACTTGCGTTCCATGATGGTGCAATTCCCAAACCAGGAAGTGATGCAACTGCTCTCTATAGTTCCTCTATAGAACATAGTGAAAATGGGAGGTGTGCTCTCCTCAGCTTCCTCTGGAAGTAGAGATGTTGTTGCGCTTTCTTGGTGATGGTGTTGAGTTACCAGCTGAGGTTCTCCGCCAGGTGAACACCAAATAATTCTGTGCTTTTGACAATCTCCACTTGGAATAAATGGATGTTAAGCGGAGAGTGGTTACACTGTGATCTCCTTTAGTCAACAATCATCTCTTTTGTCTTGTCCACGTTAAGTTAAGTTTGTTGGCTCTGCACCAAGTTCCTCTCTGTATGCTGAATCAGAATTTTTGCTAATTAGACCTACCATGGTTGTGTCATCAGCAAACTTGATGATGTGGTTTGAGTACACAGCCATGAGGAGCGCCATTGTTCAGTGTGGTGTTACTGGAGGGGCTGTTCCCAATCCGGAGTGACTGAGGTCTCCCAGTCAGGAAATCCAGGATCCAAACATCTGATTTTTATTGTGTATTTAGTCATAATGATATCTGGAGTCTCCACCTCCTAAACTAATTATAAATGGTGTTCCGGCCAAGGGTCATCACCTTAATTGGTAAAACAATGAAGAATTAGTTCTTGTTCTCATTGAAGACTGTACTACTGTTTGTATATGACAAACATGCATTTTCTATAGAACTGAGACCAGTGATGGAATGGGACAATGCCAACAGTGTTGCCTTTTTTTAGTCGCTAAAAATGATCTAAATGAATAGATTTTAATCCATATCAATTTTATCTACAATAGAGCCCTTTTCGTCATCTGGGTTTTGTGAGACACATAACTAGTGATGACTTGTGATGAATTAGCAGTCCAACAATTACCACTTCCCCAATCCTCTCTTTTAAAGTTTATTTCCAGTTAGAAGCCAGCCAGCCAGCCAAAATTTCATAAAACAGAAATTATTACTGTAATACATTTGAGTCCCTGCTTTGGGACCATTAAAAATATACATATTCCAGAGCAAGGATCGATAACTTTAAACACCCAAAGTGCCAGTACCAGTTTCCCACAAAAAAAACAACAACAACAAAAACAAAACACAGGGAGCCACAAAACTCTTGACATCTGAAATGAAGAGAACATTGCATATATTGTTTTTCATCTTTATAGAAAGCACATATGATGTATGTAGTGTGATGCGTTCATAAAATCAATGAATTGAGTCTCTTTTTAAACTTGGGGCTGCAGCAAACCTAAAATGCGTCTGTTTCTGTGTGTTGGAAGATATGACTCATATTTTGACCTACAAAAATTTAAGCCACATACTTGCTTTGTGTTGTTACTTTCACTAGTTAGGATAAAGGTAAAACTTGAGGTAGTGTGGTTTTTGTTCTGTTGTTTTCTTTAGAGCCACTAGCGTCTAATTCTCCTGCGGGTTTTCCTTAGTTTGGTTCTTCTGTTTGTAGTATCAATTGTGTAATTATTATATATATTCTGTGTATTATAGCTATTTCTAGATTGTCTCACCCCCCCCCTTCCCACTAATGTAAATAAATTATCCCTTGTATAGTTTATCCCTAGTGTGCATGCTTTTTACATCTGCATGTCACTGAACGGTCACAATTCCCCACCCTAGAATTACATCCAGAGATCGTAACAGTTGCTCACAGATGGCCACCTTTCCCTCAGTATAGCTTACACAACTCTTTCTTATAACTTCATGGTGTGACTCATCAACCTTAATCCCCTGTAGTTACTGCATGTCTGCAGATCTCCCTTATTCTTAAAAATCACTACCAGAACACTCCTCCTCCATTTTCTCACCTTCCAAAAGCCTGTTAAACAATTCTGTCAGAAACTCCACTGTCATCTCCACGCTTCTACTGGAATGTCATCTGGTACAATCGCATTTTCACTCTTCCTCTTAATAGCTGCTCTCACTTCAGTCTTACTAATACCATCCCCTACATATTCCACCATCTCCACATCATCCAAACTTCTCTCTCTCATTTTTCTCATTCATCACACACTCCTCACTATCCAAGACATTATCAACTGCTCCAACTTGCAGTACATCCTTGCTAACTTTGTCTCTTTTCCTGGTCAACCAGTACAAATTCTTTTCTCCCTCCTTTGTGTCAAACTTCTCATACACCTTTTCCGTAGCTTTTTCCCCCTCCCTCTTCACCCGTTACTTTTTCTCCTTATACCCCTGCCCACTTTTTTCATCTCTCTGCCAATCCCAAGTCTGTTTCGCCAACCTTTTTGTCCTTAGACTTTCCTCATTCCACCACCAGTTCTCTTTGTCTTCCTTCCCCTTTCCAGGTGTCACACCCAGTACTTTCCTAGCTGTCTCCCTCATCACTTCTGCATTCATTGCCCAATCATTCAACAACTCTTCACTACCTCCAAGCCCCCATCTGACCTCCTCCCTGAATCTCACTAGTCTTCTTCCTTCAGCTTCCACCCTCTTATTCTATTTTGTCCGCCAAAGCTATCTTACAGAACACCATTCAATGCTGTTTAGCTACACTAACCCCTACCACCACCACCTTACAGTCCCTAATCTCTTTCATGTTACATCTCTTCTTCCACTCTTATGTCACCCTATGCTCTCCTTTCTTAAAATGTGTTAACCACTGCTATCTCAATCCTTTTAGCAAAATCTACCACCATCTGCCCTTCCACATTCCTCTCCTTAAGACCATACCTACCAATCACCTGCTTATCACCTCTGTTCTCTTCACCAGCATGACCCTTTAAATCTGCTACCATTACCAATTTTTCATGCCTAGCTACACTCCACTGCTCCATCTAACTCACTACCAAATTTTTTTCCCTTCCATCTCACAACCTACTTGAGGCGCATTAAGCATTGATGATATTTACCATCACACACTCAACTTCCAGCCTCACATTCATCACCCTATCAGAAACTCTGTTCACCTCCACACATCTCAAATGTACTCCTTTCTCAGGATTACACTTACACCATGATAGAACAGTTTAAATCCACCGCCAATGTTCCTGGTATTACTCCCTTTCAACCGAGTCTCCTGAACACAACATATCCAACTTTCTACACTCCATCATGTCAGCTAATGCTTTACTTTTACCAGTCATAGTACAAACATTTAAAGTACATTTATAGTGTCTTTCAGGCATTAATAAAAAAAATATAAAGAATGGTGTAATGATTATGCCTTCGGAGGATCACCTGCAGAGGGCGCCCTCGCCCGAATACTAGAACACCTACTTCCTGCTTCAACCATTAGGGCTTGGCCCTCCTATATAAGCAGGTGGAACTCAAGAGGCATTGTAAAGTATTGTTGCCTTTGGCTGTACTGAGTGGTCTCTAGTTTCATGTTTTGGATTTTGACCTTTGCTTACGTTTCTGGAATACTCTTCTGCCTATCGTTTTTGGATTTGTTTGCCTTCCCTTTACCTTTCTCAAATAAAACCAATATTGAACTCTGCAATGTGGATTCAGCTACTAATTCTGTTATCAGCTCATTACAGAATACTTCGCCACCTTCGAATCCAGCGGATATCCGGACTTTGGATGATCTTGTGGCTGCGTTAAATTCACAAGCCCGAATCATCCGTGGTTTACAAGATCAGGTGCGC
Organism: Pseudolaguvia tuberculata; assembly: GCA_026260255.1. Lineage (NCBI taxonomy): Eukaryota > Metazoa > Chordata > Actinopteri > Siluriformes > Sisoridae > Pseudolaguvia > Pseudolaguvia tuberculata. The sequence continues at coordinate 8,828 of JAOTRA010074114.1, read as the reverse complement.
GCCCTTACCTTGTCTGCTTCAGCACAAAGTCATCCGATTCCGGCTGTTTCATCGGGGTTCCCGATTGCATCACTGCCCGCTAAGTTTAGCGGAGACCCTAACCACTGTAAAGGATTTGTTCACCAATTTCGCATGTTCCTTTTTGAACAGGCAGCGCGATTTTCCTCTGAAAGCAAGAAATGCGCTTTTCTTATTTCCCTGCTTTCAGATCGCACTTTGGAGTGGGCAACAGCTGTGTGGGAGTCAGATGGGGTGTTCGAACACCCAGGGGGGGTCTGGATGTATCTACCCGACTGATGCGTCTGAAGCAAGGTACACAATCGGCCGCTGATTACGCAATCGCTTTTCGTACACTAGGAGCACAAAGCGGAATGAATGATGTGGCATTAAAGGTGCTATTCAAGGATGGGCTGAAAGCGGATTTACAAGCTGAGTTAGTGTGTCATGGTGAGAGCGATTCCTACACCAAATTTATCCAGCGCTGTATACGAGTGGACAATCTGTTGCGCAATCACCCAGTCACCTCGCATACATCTCACTGCTTTCTGAGGATCAAGCTGACAGCGAACCGATGCAGGTTGGGGCCCACAGACTCAGTGGCACAGAGAGGCAGCGACGCCGACAACTAGGACTCTGCCTGTACTGCGGTCAGTCGGGTCATCTACGCCCTCAGTGTCCAGTGATAGCACGCAAGTTCGAGCCTGTAGTAAGTTCAAGTTCGCCCTTACCAGCTGTCTATACGAGCTGTAATTTTTCTGTACAAGTACTTTTGCAGGATGGAGATGTAATGCGTGAATTTTCTGCCCTTGTGGATTCAGGTTCAGCTTTAAACTTGGTGGACGCTAACCTGGCACGAGAACTACTTTTACCTATTGAGCCGTGTAGTCCTCCTCTCCACATAACTGCCATAGATAGGCGCGAAATCTGCCCCCATTGAATTAGACGAGGGTATATATAATATATATGATTAAAAAGTAAAATGCAATGGTTGCTTTTTAAAGAATGATTTTAGGTTTAAGTAGTGGCTTGGTGGTTAAGGTGTTACCATTAGTAACTAGTAGATCAGATTTTCTGGTACTTGTAACGACCCGGGTGTAGACAAAGCAGTAGAATCCATGTTGCAGAGTTCACAATTAAGTTTATTCCGGAAAGGGATTGGGAAGGCAAACAAGTCCAAGGCAAAATCCAAAAGATTAGTCAGTTAACAAAGCTAAAGGTCAAGTATCCAAAGAGTAATCCAATTCAAGTAGTATAGAAATGCTTAGTAAGGCCTAAGGCAACAATACTTTGCAATGTTCTTCAGAGAACCACCTGCTTATATAGGCGGGCCCCGCCCAAAATGGCCGATTCAGGAAGTCAAGTTCTAGAATTCGGGTGAGGGCGCCCTCTGCAGGCGGTCGTCCGAAGACATAGTCCTTACAGTTCTGGTAAAAGAAACTGCTGCTTTTTGGACCAGCCGGAGTTTGTTTATTAGCCGTGAGGAACAATAAAGCCAATAAAACATAATAATCTAATCTTAAGGTCATAATCACATGAATAAAATGTCTGCCTTCCACCTGGAGAGCAAAGGTGGGCATTTACTGACATTTAAAGATGAATTTTAGAAACGTGACCCTCACTAACACTGAAGATCTAGCAAACGGGATATTTTTCAGGTTATGTTGATGGTTCTTCTCCTGTAGCAGAGGACATATTCCTGACAAAGCTCAACAATAGACCCTAAAACTGTTCTGACCAGACAGGAAGGTCCGTAGGAAGTGGTGGCTTAAAATGGGAAGTAGTTGCTTAGGCCTTAACCCACAATAGCTCAAAGAGATCAAATGTAGGTCGCTCTTTGTAAGAGCGACCTACATGCTGTAAATGTAATGTAAATGTCATGAGGGTAAATGCCTATATAAACTAGATAATATCAGTATAATTTGTGTGTGTGTGTGTGTGAGAAAGAGGAAAAGAGCAAGAGACAGAGTGTAATCTTTGAACCAGTTGCTCATTGACAGATTTTTGAAGGGTGATAGCTCAAAACACACGTACACACACACGCGCACAGATGAATATACGTACCAACAGCTTCTAGGACAAAGGAACCGTGTGAATAATGGGTGATGTTTTCAGAAGGTGGAGGTCAAGCTGGAGTTTTCCTACAACACTGCTGTGTGTTTATGGATTTTTGAGCTCAGTGAAACCCTTAGAACCGTTTCTCATCAACTACATGACGGGACCTGACAAGAACCTCAGCATGGAGCAGGTACCATCCAAAAGAGCTTTTTATTACCATCATTCATCACAGCCTTTTAATCACTTGTAAATGTTTATCCAATCAGTGTGAAAAGAATGACAAAATATCTCTAACTTTCAGGACCGTAACATCTATAGAATATTTAGTATATGGACCATCACTGACTGTACAAACCAGAGCAGGACAAGAGACACAGATGCACAACGGGGACAAATGTACACCATGGCGGCATGGTGGAATGGTGGTTAGCATGGCCGTCTCACCACAACAAGGTCCAGGGTTCGATTCCTGAGTTGGGAGTCTTTCTGTTCAGAGTTTGCATGTTCCTCCTGCGCTTGTGTGGGTTTTCTCAGGGTACTTCAGTTTCCTCCCACAGTCAAAAAAAAATCAGTTGGTTTTTGTCCTATGTGCACTGGGTGAGTTAGGGAATATCAGGGATATTAGGGAATTAGGGAAAAAGCGGGTTAGAAGATAAACGAATAAATGAATGAATGAATGAATGTACACCATAATTCCCAAGGTTCTTTATAAGTTCACACTGAGATGTGATTCTTCTTCATTCATTAATTAATATGGAAGCAAAGTTGTCTGGAACATCTTCAATCCTGTTTTCCAGTCATTATTTATTCATTTACTTTAACTAACAGATTCAAACCCATGTCACAGTGTGACCATCTCCCTCTGCATAAACCCCCTGACCCCCATGAAGACATGCTGTGTTCTGATTGTGGATGTCTCCTGTCCTGTACGGAGTCCTGATTCTGACTATGTCTCTTTAAACTAAATACCTTTGGGATGACTGGAATCCCAACTGAATATCACTCATACTACCGGGCCGGAATGATCAAATACATTCGCATGACCTACACAGGCACATAATGGTTAATCATCCAATATACAGATGGTGGTGATTATAATAGTGAAACAAAAATGATTATAATCAAGTTTGTTAATGGACATATAACAGATATCAAGGCTGTCTATGTTAAGCACTCTTAGCAGCAGTAGGAATTTAGCAGATGTTCTTGTCCAGAAAAAAGTAAACATGATTAGAGTCACACGTTACACAATACCATCACAAAACCAGGGGCAACAACCCCACAAAACTGTTAAATAGCAGCAGGTGCCAGAACAGAAAAAAATCTTCAGACAGATTGACCTTGACTCCTAGGTGATGGTGGTGGTGAGGTTGGTGGTGCAGTTCTCATTTTGGTGGTTTGTTTTTGCAAGAATTGACTTTCAAGATGATCCTGGCAGAAGGTATGGTGTCTGATGGATGATAATTCTGACAGTTTGTCCCTGATGAGCTTCAGGTGGCAAGGAAAAACTTCCTACAGTGGGATTAGGAAGAAACCTTGGAGGAACCAGGCCCAACTAGGAACGTGCGTGTGTGTGTGCGTGTGTGTTTGCGCGTGTGTGTGCGCGTGTGTGTGCGTGCGCGTGCGTGTGAGACAGAGGGAGGCACAGACATGAGAGATCTGTAAGGCAAAAGGACCTTCACCAGACCACCACCAAAAACAACTGATTGATCGTTGAAAGTGTGGAGGACAACATCCAAACACACCAGATCACATCATAATACTCAACATCTATGAGTCCCCCAGATCTGCACCTTTATCTAAGAGAACTAACACTGAAATGCCTGATTAAATAAATGTGCCTTTAGTCGAGACTTAGTTGATTCTTGGACATAAACTGGTAGACTGTTCCATAACTTTGGGGCATTATATGAAAACGCTCTGACCCCTGCTGTAACTTTATTCACATGTGGCACTGATAGACAGCGGAACATAGGGCACCACCAACTCATTAAGGTACTGAGGTGCAAGACATTTACAGTTACAGTTAGGAATTTGGTGGACGATCTTATCCAGAGCGACCTACATTTGGTCTCTTTTTTTTTTTTTTTTTTTTTTTTTTACAACTAAACAATTGTGGGTCAAGGCCCACAGTGGTTGCTTGGCGGAAGTGGGAATCAAATCCTAGTCTTCCTGGTATTAGTCCAACACCTTGACCACTAGGCTACCACTACCACATTCAGCGCTTTATAGGTCAAAAGTAATATTTTAAAATCTATACGGAATCTCACCAGGAACCAATGCAGTGTGGATAGAGCAGGGGTGATGTCTCCTGATCCTAGTAAGGACTCTCGCTGCTTCGTTTTGAACTAGCTGAAGTTTACTTATAAGCTTTGCTGATCACCCAGAAAGCAAAGCATTACAATAGTCCAGCCTGGACGTGATTAAGGCTTAGACTAATTTTTCTGCTTTGTTTAATGGCAGAATATTGCTAATTTTAGCGATGTTCTTAAGATGAACGAATGCTATTTTAGTAATATTATCTATATGGGCATGAAATTAAATATTAGAATCTAAGATCACACCTAAGACTTGATGCTATAGGCAGACAGACAGACAGACCGACTAATGTCTAATGTTATCTCTGGCTACCGGCGGTCCCAGTAACAGAATCTGTTTTTACTGGATTTGGCAGGAAAAATTTGCTTAACATCCAGTTTCTAATGTCATTAGCACATAATTCCTGTTTAACTGTTGTTCCGCGTCCGGTCGAGCTGAAATGTATAACTGTGCGTCATCGGTGTAACAGTGGAATCTAACATTGTTTTTACAGATCAAGTTGCAGAGTGGGAGCATGTATAATAAGAATAATAGGGGACCTTAAATAGGACCTAAGCCAGACAAAGGCCGTCACTTTTATACTTACTACCTTCTCTAATATATTTATGAGAATGTTATGATCTATGGTGTCAAAAGCTACACTAATATCTAGGAGACCGTGCAGAGAGACGCAGCTCTGATCAGAGGCCAATAGTAGATCATTTACTAACTTAACAAGTGCCGTCTCAGTGATGAGGCCTAAATCCTGATTGATAAATTTCATGAATGTTATTTTTGTGTAGATACGAACATACCTGCTGTGCTACTTTTTTTTTAGATTTTGGAAATAAAGGGGAGATTCAATATCGGCCTGTAGTTTGACACCTTATTAGGGTTGAGGTCCAGTTTCTTGATTAGTGGTTTAATCACTGCTAATTTAAATGGTTTAGGGACAAACCCATTGCTGAGTGAAGTATAAACTATTTTCAGTAGGGGTTCTGTTACATTTGCTTAAAGAATTGGGTTGGCATCAGATCCAATATACAAGTTGATTTTACAGAAGAGATGATTGAAATTAATTCAGTCACATAAATTCTCTAACAGCGTAGCGCATTCTAAATCATCAGAACTAGTTAGATGAACTATCTTAGCAGTCTGAATTGTCCGCCTAATTTTGTCATCAAAGAATTTCCTCACTACTGCAGGCTGTAACTGTTGAGATGTCAGTGGTGGTTCCCAGTTAGATCCGACGGTGATCCAATCTTTGTGGATAAATCTGGAAGAAGATTAATAAATTATCAGCATAGCAATAATGGGTAAACCCGTGTGAGGAAATAACTTTGCAAGTGAGTGAGTCTGAGTGGAGCAGATGCTGTTCCTCTCCATTTAACCTGATACGAACAACTTTCCAAGTAAGAAAAGCCATGCTGGAAAAGCCACTCCTGCCATGCTGTTGCATAATAACTATTGATGGAATACTACTGAGAGGGCAACAGTTTAGATGCACCCAGGGATCAGTTCTAGGACATTTAATTGAATTGAATTTAAATTTAAAGTCTGGAGGGGGTGGGGTGGGGTTACGAAGTGTTTTAATCCTGAACCCATTTACTTCCTCTCATTTAGGTGACTAATCAAATTCTTCCAGTGTGGACATACTCATACCTGGCAGTTCTACTTCCTGTCTTCCTGCTCACAGACTGGCTGCGCTACAAACCCGTAATTGTGATCCAGTGCTGCAATCTTTTCTTGACCACTGCAATGTTACTCTGGTTAAAAAGCATTGGCGCAATGCAAGCGGTTCAGTTTACCTACAGCATGGTGACGGCGTGTGAGGTGGCGTACTTCTCTTACATCTACAGCGTGGTGGATTTGAAGTATTACCTTAAAGCCACATCCTTTTGTCGTGCCGCTCAGCTCATTGGCTACACCGTCGGTTCTGTTGCAGGACAAATCCTGCTTTCGCTTGAACTAATGTCCTATTACTACATCCAGGTGTTCACGTTAGTGCTCATCTCCATGTCTGCAGTTGCTGCTATTTTCTTGCCAATGCCCAGATCCAGCATGTTCTTTCACCAAAACAAAAGAAGTGAGAAAGAAACAGATTTAAATGGGGTGGAAGTCTGCAGCGAGAAGGACACAGCAGAGAAAGCAAACTGTAACATTACTGTAGTTGGAGAAATATTTGAGAACAAGCAGAAGAACCCACAGGATCAGAGTGTCAAGATCTCAGGTCAGATGATCATTTCCTTATAGGTTGTTGTGAAACTCATACTAACTCCTTTACTTTCTGTAGGTTTAAGTAAAACGATGCTGCAACTCTGGTTAGATTTTCGTTGCTGTTTCTCCACCATTGACATGCTGATCTGGTCTGGGTGGTGGGCCATGGCCACCTGTGGATATAATCAGACTGTTAACTATGTTCAAGCGCTGTGGGAAACCGTGGACCAAAGCAAAAATGGCACACTGTACAACGGCGGAGTAGAAGCTGTTTCCAACCTTTTTGGTGAGCAGCAGAATCAGTGTACAGGACCAAGGTTATGTTGCTTATGGACCTCATGAACTCACTGTCTGCTTAGAAGAGCTGTGTCCAAACTCAGGGTCATGGAGGGCAAGTGTCTTTCAAAGTTTAGAGCTAAGCCTAATCAAACACACCTGAACCAATAAATCAAGGTGTCACTAGATAGATTTGAGGCAAGATGGGGCTGAACTCTGCAGAACACCCGAACCTCCAGGACCCAGTTTAACACCCCCCCTCCCCCGGCCTTATGTCACAGTAAGTCTCTTGTCTTTGTTCAGGTGCAGCTTCAGCATACGGTGTGGGTTTTAGCCGGGTTTCCTGGTCTCGTTGGGGCGAATTGGCAATCAGTTCTCTCTCTGCTTTCAGCAGTGCAGCTCTCTTCATGATGGTTTTCATCTCAAACATCTGGGTCTGTTATGGTGGCTACATCATTTTTAAAGGTCTCTACATGTTGCTCATTACTATTGCCATGTAAGTCTATAGGGTGCGTCTGATACCAACCAAGACCCACTCATGTCTACCGTTATCCAGTTCCCAGCACTCAGTTTGTTATTTTGTTTCTCAGGTATCAGATTGCTGTTGGTTTGTCTGTAGAGCGCTATGCTCTTGTCTTTGGAGTCAACACCTTAGTTGCACTTATTCTGCAGACGATCCTCACATCCATTGTTGTGGACAGCAGAGGACTTGGCCTAGACATTATAACACAGGTAGGTATAATATAGAGGTCACATACAAACCAAGGTTGAAAAGCAAGAGTTTTGCTCCAACCCATGTGTACTACTTTTTGAAGAACAACAATGGCCAAAGGGTAGAACAATGGGGTTTAAGCTGAGAGCTTAGTGGTTAATGTGTTGAGCTGCTGATCTGAGTGCAATTTTCAGGATTACGAAGCTGGGCAAATTTAAGAAGAAGAAGAAGATTTTGAGTTATCCTACAGGCTCTAGTGTCAATAGCAGTTAGCTAAAGTTTGGCTCATGAGTAACCCTGGTGGACAGACCTGCAATAACACATCTCTTGTTTTTGTTTTACAGTTTATTATTTACGCCTCTTATTTCGGCTTGATTGCTGTGATCTTCTTGGTAAGAGGTGTGTACACGCTGTACCAGCAGAGGGTGACAGAGAAAAAAACAAAATCAAACACATCACACAGCGACGCACAAATTTGCTCTCATTCAGTGAAACTCTAAACGTTTGTTCAGCTGCAGTTCCATGGTTCTGATTCTGAGACAGTGCATGGGGAAACGCCCCACTCTTGAATGTACTAATGGACGACTAACTGGCATGCAAACATATTTATTTTATTATTTATTAAATAATACAACCAGGTCAGCTTATTATTACTGCACTTCAATAGAACTAATAAAATAATAAATAATACATAATAAAATTAGGTAAACAAATGGGTCAGAAATCAAAAACACATTAAAAATCATAATTTTTCGGCTCTCTCTTCTCCACACTTTTCCACTCCTCTACATCTGCCTCTTTCACCCCAACTACCTGCATATCCTTACCACAAACATAAACCTTTTCCTCCTACCCGGCACCTCCATCCTTAACATTCTTTTACCAATATACTGCCTGTCCCTCTTCTGCACATGTCCAAACCATCTCAACCTTGCCTCCCTCACCTTGTCTCTAAAAAATCCTACATGTGCCGTTACTCTAATGAACTAATTTCGTATCCAGTCCATCCTTGTCCCTCCCAATAAACATCTCAACATCTTCAACTCTGCCGTCTCCAGCTCCTCCTTCTGTATTCCTCAAACATCTGCAAACATCATTGTCCATGGAGACTCCTATCTGACCTCATCTGTCAACCTGTCTATCACCACTGCAAACAAGAAGGGGCCGATCCTTGATGCAATCCCACGTTCACGTTGAACCAGTCCGACACTCCTACCGCACACCTCACTGCTGTCACACTGTCCTCATACATGTCCTGCACCACCCTCAC
>JAOTRA010074075.1:0-13760 GCA_026260255.1 Pseudolaguvia tuberculata | reverse complement strand
CCCACTGCTGAGTGAAGTATTAACTATTTTCAGTAGGGGTTCTGTTACAGACGGAACCACTTGCTTAAAGAATTGGGATGGAATCGGATCTAATATACATGTTGACGATTTTGCAGAAGAGATGAGTAAAATTAATTCAATCTCTTCTATGGGTAGTAGTGCATACTAAATCATCTGAGCTAGTTAAGGGAACTATCTTAGAAGTCTGAATTGTCTGCTTAATCTTTACAATTTTGTCGTCAAAGAAGTTCCTGAAATCCTCACTGCTGCAGGCTGTAGTGGTGGAGATGTCAGTGGTGGTCCGATTTCTAGGTAATCCGTTGCCTGGTCGAGTTCCATGTGATCCGACGGTGATCCAATCTAAGTGGATAAATCTGGGAGGAGGTTTATAAAATTTGGGGTAATCGTAGATGTAAATGTACGTTTCATGCGCTAACCTGGGGCTACGTGTACATTCTTACTAAGGGATATTTTAGACGAAACGAGACAGTGATCAGAGACTATTTCACAATGTGAATTATCTCTACATTCACTACATTTATACCAAAGGATAATATCAAGTCTAATGTGTGACCTGCTTTATGTGTGGGTCCTTTAACACACCGATTGACTCCCACTGAGTCGAGTATAGATGAAAATGCCGTCCTTAGCGGATCGCCTGTATTTTCGAAATGAATATTAAATCCGCCAACAATTAGTGCTCTATCGACAGAGACCACCAGGTTCGACAAAATCTGCAAATTCACCAAGAAATTCAGAGTATGGTCCTGGTGGTCTGTAAATAATAATTATTGGAATAGACTTATTGTTTGCCGTTACATACGTTAATTTACTATAAAGAATTTTAAATGTGTCAAAATTATATTCCTGTTTTTGTATAATCTTGAAACTATTATTTTAAATAACAGCTAACCCTCAACCTCTACCGGTTAGATAAGGCTGATGTATGTAGCTGTACGCTGTATGACTCGCTTAATTTAATGCTACATACTCATTCAGCTTAGTCCAGGTTCCTGTTAAACACAGGACAACAAACTTCTGATCTGAAAACATTTCATTAACAATAAGGGATTTAGATGCAATAGATCTAATATTTAATAATCCAAACTTCAGATCAGAGGAGCGGGCTGTGGGATCAGCAGGTTCTATGTTAGAAGTGACTGCATTGATTAGATTATTAAGACACACTTTCTGATTATTTCTAAACCTATGTTTAGGTTGGGGAACAAACACAGTCTCAATATTAAAAGTCCTAGGTGTTCTAGATGATGACTCTAAGCAGCAAGCAGATGGTCGGACTAACCTGACCACCTGCTCCATGGCCTGGGCTCTGGACAGTCAGCGATTAACTTGGCTTGACCTAAGACTATGGGCTATGTTGTATGACAAGACAGCAGCCCCTTCCAGAGTAGGATGGACACCGTCCTGCCCTAACAGGCCATGTTTCCCCTCAAACACTCGCCAATTATCAATAAAGGTTCATTTATTCTCAGAGCACCACTGGACATCCAGCGGTTTAGCGACCGTAACCTGCTGTAGGTTATGTCGGCCCGTTGCATTGGAATGGGACCAGAGCATACTACGACATCAGACATATCCGACAGAGTGTACCCACCGCTTCTCGCCCTATGTTTGCTGGGATAGGCGCAGCAGACTCCTGTGACCCCGAATTTGGGAATAAGCGGTTAAGAAGATGAATGAATGAATAAGAACTAATAATATTTATTTAGTTTGTTTTTCAATAGAAAATAAATTATATAAATAAATTAAACACATTGTATTATAACCCAAATGACCTTTTCTGCAATGTTTGGTGTTTATATATTATATTTTTAATATTAAAAGGTGTTTCATGTTTGTTTTATGTTTATGTTTTCAGTTTCATGTTTGCATTCTTTGTTCATGCCTTTTGCTTACTTCTGTTCCCCATGTGTTCCTTGTTATGTGATGCCCCTGCGACATTCTCAAGGGTTCTCATTGATTGGTTTGGTCATGTGTTCCTTATGTGTTCAGGTGTCTCTTGTTTTGTTGATATGTTCCCTCTTAGTTTAATGTACAGCCATATTGTTGTATTTTGTGTTTGTGAATTATTGCGTACCACTGCCTGAAGAGTCTATGTCCATGTTAGCGTTTATGTCAAGCCAGCCAAGCCAAGCCAAGCCAAGCCAAAACAATGTTCAGTTGTCTAGAATGGAACGAAGAGGTCAAAACACTGTTCCAGCAGGACAATGCCCTGTGAACAAATTCACAACGTTTGGTTATCTTATTGTATATATTCACAGCATATATTAAGTGTGTGTGTGTGTGTGTGTGTGTGTGTGTGTGTGTGTGTGTGTGTGTATGTAAGAAGGTCAAACAAGGTTTTTGGGACTATATTAGTAGGAAAATGATTTCTAACTATAAGAGCTTACACTTATGAGTAAATATCATACATCTCTTGTGGACAGGGTGCATAAATTTTTTCGCTTTCCAAAAAGATAAGTCGTCTTTCTTAAAGGCGCATATCACCAATCTATTATATACGTGTTCAGAAAGCAGAGTTTTGTCCTAAAGGAGAAAACGATCTGTCTGAAATGTTCATGCTTAGGTATGGGTGAAATAACTAAAGTGGCAAGAAGACTTTTCCAGATGTTGCTATACTTTCTTTACTGTGGCACACCTGACTTCACAAACCAATGAAAAGCAACAGTATACAGATAAAAGACCTGACCCTGACATCTGTATGTACTTTTATGTCATCCCATCCCATCCCACTCGCCTCTTCCATTTCCTTTAACTCACTCGCTAGATGTTGTAGGGATTTGTTCATTTAGACAATAATTACAAATGAGGAAATCTGTTTTAGTTCCACCGATCGTTGTTCAAAGTGTTCAGTGATATTTTTATGCTGGAACAGTGATTAAGAATCTGTCTGTCTTGTATCTCTTTTCCAACTTAGACCATTTTACCTTATGTTCTTTCATTATAAGAGTCATGGCTAAATTTTGGCAAACGTAACAGAGACAGTTTTCTCAACATCATTTTTTATCAAGCAAAACCAGAGGATTTGATACACTAACTCAACTAGCATTTTTTGTGTTCAATTTCAGTGTGATAAAGGTCAATTTATTCACCTAACAGTATGTGGAACTGTTTTACAAGATAGATGATGTAACCACACTGAGCAAATGACTTGTGCTGTTTGGTTTGTTTTTATCTTAATTCACTTTATTCTTTTTTTTTTATCTTTTTTTAGTAACTATTCACCACAAATGACATTAGGATTATCTAAAGTTATAATAAACTTTAAAAAGGCCCAAGTGCAAGGTATGTGATTGGTTAGTTTGTAGTGTGACATTTAGGACAAATGTGTCTTTTTCTTTGCTTTTTATTTACATTTGTGTCTGTACCTTATGTGTGTTTGTAACGACATGGTGAGCACAGAGAAGAGAGCTGGATCCATGATGCAGTGAAGGGTGACGGTTTATTTACAGTGAGGAGTGCTGATATATATATACAGTGAACAAATACCAAAACAAATAAACAAAACACGATAGACACGACAGGGGAAAACACGGAGAAACTATAACAAACGAAACCGAAGTTCAGAAAGTGTTTCAACGCGCCGGACATCCTCAATAACCCACACCTGCGTTTACTAGCACGTGGCCTTAAATAATACGTCATCGCTCTGGTAACGCAGTTGCCAGGACGACGACGCCAAACATGTCTGTGCTGGTGTACGCAGCGTGGGGGGGTGGGGCCTCATCAGTCTATGCGGCCTGTGGGGACAGCAGGGACACGAGAAAACTCAGAGGGGACCGCAAGGACCCGAGAAAACTCAGAGGGGACTGCAGGGACCCGAGAAAACTCAGAGGGGACCGCAGGGACCCAAGAAAACTTAGAGGGGAACGCAGGGACCCGAGAAAACTCATAGGGGACCGCAGGGACCCAAGAAAACTTAGAGGGAACCGCAGGGACCCGAGAAAACTCAATAGGGACCGAAGGGGCCCTAGGAAACTCAGTAAGGACCGAAGGGGCCCTAGGAAACTCAGTAGGGACCGAAGGGACCCTAGGAAATAGTAAAGGCCAAAGGGCCCGAGAGCACTAAGTAGGGGCTGTAGAGGCCTCAGGAAACTCAGTAGGGGCCAAAGAGGCCTCAGGAAACTCAGTAGGGGCCGTAGAGGCCTCAGGAAACTCAGTAAGGGCAGCAGGGGCCTCAGGAAACTCAGTAGGGGTTGTAGAGGCCTCAGGAAACTCAGTAAGGGCCATAGGGGCCTCAGGAAACTCAGTAAGAGCTGTAGGAGCCTCAGGACACTCAAAAAATGCCGAAGAGGCCCGAGGAAACTCAGTACAGGCCGAAGGGGCCCGAGAGAACTCAATAAAGGCCGAAGGGGCCCAAGAGAACTCAATAAAGGCCAAAGTGGCCCGAGAGAACTCAGTAAAAGCAGAAGAGGCCTCTGAAAGGGCCTTAGGGGCCTCAGGAAATTTTGAAAGGGCCAAAGGGGCCTCAGAAGGGACCGTTGGGGTCGCTGAGGGAACCAAAGGGTGCGTTGAGGGGACCAAAGGGGACCAACCTAATTCTGAGGGGCCCGAAGCGGAACAACCTAACTCTGAGGGGCCCGAAGGGGAACAAGCTAACTCTGAGGGCCTGAAGGGAAACAACCTAACCCTGAGCGGCCCGAAAGGACAGAGAGGGACTCTTGGGACTTAGTAGGGGCCGAAAGGGACTCAGTAGGGGCCGAGAGGGACTCAGTAGCATCCAAGGGGACCAAAGGAGGCTCTGGAAGGACAGAGGGGACCCATGGAGGGACAGAGAGGGGCTCTGGAGGGACCTCTAAGGGGACCTAAGGGACCCCTAAAGGGACCGAATGGGCCTGAGGGACCTCTAAATGGACCAAAGGGACCTGAGGGACCTTTAAGGTGACCGAAGGGAACTCTGAGGGGCCCGAAGGGGACAAAGCAAACTCTGAGGGGCCAGAAGCGGACAAAGCAAACTCTGAGGGGACAGAGAGGGACGCTGAAGGACACACAGGGGACTCAAAAGACAGCACAGGGGACTCAAAAGACAGCACAGAGGACTCAAAAACAGCACAGGGGACTCAAAAGACAGCACAGGGGACTCAAAAGACAGCACAGGGGACTCAGATGCAGACGAAGATAAAGATGAAAATGCAGAGGGCTCTGGTGAAGACGAACCCAGTCGTTTGAGACCCCTAGCTGGACCGAACGATCCAGTTCGCATACGGGGCCCCAGCTGCACGTCCAGTACATGAGACAGCAGGCGGGGTCGCAGCCCTGGGGTAGCCTCCATCACCTCGTCGGGACCACTGTAGCACTCATCGAGCAGGACAGACGGGATGTGAACCTCCACGCAGCCTGGTGAAATCACAGTGGGCTCAGATGCAGACACAGTGGGTTCTGAGGCAGATACAGAGGGCTCCGATGCACACACAGAGAGCTCTGATGCACACACAGAGGGCTCTGTAGGTCCAGAAAAGGTCTCAGAAACCCAGTAAAACCAGTGCTTAATATCCATGTCCTGCTGCCAGTATAACTCCCACACCGGCGCTAATGCCAGTAACGCCTCGTCGCACAGTAACAGGAGAAAAAACTCACACTTGCTTTTCTCCGAAGGAAACAGACGAGCGCGTGAGAAATACCGGCGACACTGAGCAACAAAGGGCAGACAACGTTCCTGCTTACCGCGGAATTTATTCGGGGGTCTCCGGTGCTCACCCGTAGGTGCTAGCAAGTGTGCTAGGAGGTTAGCTGGTTTAGTTAGCGCTCGAACGGCTAGAGTTGCAGCCGGACTAGAAGGTTAGCCTCCGCAGCATTGAATGCTAATGCTAGCAATGCTATACGTGCCGACAAAAAGTCCGGGCTAAACGGTTTAATGAAAGAGTCCAGTACCGTATTCCTTCCCGCTGGATCCGTAGAAGGTGGGTTATTCTGTAACGACGTGGTGAGCACAGAGAAGAGAGCTGGATCCATGATGCAGTGAGGGGTGATGGTTTATTTACAGTGAGGAGTGCATATATATATATATATATATATATATATATACAGTGAACAAATACCAAAACAAATAAACAAAACACGATAGACACGACAGGGGAAAACACAGAGACACTATAACAAACGAAACCGAAGTTCAGAAAGTGTTTCAACGTGCCGAACATCCTCAATAACCCACACCTGCGTTTACTAGCGCGTGACCTTAAATAATACGTCATCGCCCTGGTAACGCAGTTGCCAGGACGACGACGCCAAACATGTCCGTGCTGGTGTGACAGCTAGCGCAGCGTGGGGGCGGAGCCTCGTCAGTCTATGTGGCCTGTGGGCGGAGCCTCGCCCGCTGCTGCCACGCGAGGGGCGGGGCCCCATTCGTAGCCTTACATCGTTTTTCTCCAGTGGTCAACGTCATCCTTCCAGGCAAGCAAGGTGAGAGTTGATGTGCAGGGTATGTGTATGTTTGTGTGTCTGAATTGTTTCTCTGTACTGTTTGTCCTCATTTCATTTACAGGTACAATAAATGTGTCTTTGTTTCTTTGTTTGTGTGTCATATGTATGTGTATGCATTATATTTATCTATAGCTCTACTGTGATCTTTCTCAAATAAAAGCCACTGCAATAACCTCCATCAAAAGCAGGAAGAGAACAGGCTGTTAAATTGCAATCACACCAAGGCAGGCAGACCCCGCTGTGCACATAGTGCACAACTCAATCCTGCTTGAACTGATCAAAGTTTTGCAGCTAGCAAGAATCTAACATTTTAACTTAAACCTTTAAACAGATTCAGTAAATTTAAAACCCAGCAATACATGCATTACCCCCTTTTCTTTTGGGACAAGCCACACTGATAAAAACAAGCAAACAAGTAAGAGCAGACTAAACACGTCTTAAACATGGCCAAACTCAGAAAACAAAATACATTTTTAAAAATTCTATGCAAATAAATTATTTTCTTCACATATTGCAGACTTTAGGCTTGGATGCCATTACAGTTTCAGTTACAGCAGCCCTGGAGTAAAGAGTGCTAAGGGTCTTGCATATAAATGCATAATAGTAACAAATTACAAGGGTTAAACTCCCAAACCATTAAAACACCACTGGATCAGCATCCGACACTGTTACTGTACTCGTCCTACCACATACCCACTTATATTATATAGTGGGTATGGTTTTTCACTTTTTGTTATATTGCAGCCATTTGCTAAAATCCTTGAAATATTTTTTCCCTAATACACATTTTGGCTAATACATATTGACATAACATTGCTGATTTATTAAAACAAATAAAATTAAACATTACATGGTTCTAAATATTCAGACACTTTACTCAGTATTGAGTCTTTTTGTGAAAGATGCAACAGATCCTATCCAGTTCTTTGAGGTTGGATAGGAAACGTTGGTGGACAGCCATTTTTAGGTCTCTCCAGAGATGCTCAATTGGGTTTAAGTCAGGCCTCTGGCTGGGCCATTCAAGAACAGTCCCGGAGTTGTAGTGAAGCCACTCTTTTGATATTTTAGCCGTGTGTTTATATATATTGTCTTGTTCGAAAACCTTTGGCCCAGTCTGGCATGGATATCCCTGTACTTGGCGGCATTCATCTTTCCCTCGATTGCAACCAGTTGTCCTGGCCCTGCAGCTAAAAAACACCCCTACAGCATGATGCTGCCACCACCATTTTTCACTGTTGGGACTGCATTGGACAGCTGATGAGCAGTGCCTAGTTTTCTTCAACATATCACTTAGGATTTCTCATCAGATCAGATTCTTATTTCTCACCGTCTTAGCAAACTCCATGTGGGCTTTCATGTGTCTTAAAGGAGGAGAGGCTTCCGTCGGGCCACTCTGCGAAAAAGCCCCATCTGCTGGAGGGCTGCAGTGATGGTTTACTTTCTACAACTTTCTCACATTTCACGACTGCACCTCTGGAGCTCAGCCAGAGTTATCTTTGGGTTTGTCTTTACCTTTCTCCCCTGATAGCTCAGTTTGGCCAGACAGTCAGATCTAGAAAGGGTTCCGTTCATCCCAAACAGCTTCCATTTTAAGGATTATAGAGGGCACTGTGCTCTTAGGAACCTTAAGTGCAGCAGAAATCTTTTTGTAACCTTAGCCAGATCTGTGTATTGCCACAATTCTGTCTCTGAGCTATTCATACAGCTCCTTGGACCTCATGATTCTCATTTGCTCTGATATGCACTGTGAGCTGTAAGGTTTTATTTAGACAGGTGTGTGGCTTTCCTAATCATGTCCAATCAGTATAATCAACACAGCTGGACTCAAATGAATGTGTAGAAACATCCAAGAAAGATCAGAAAAAATGGACAGCACCTGAGTTAAATATATGAGTGTCACAGCAAAGGGTCAGAATACTTAGGACCATGTGTTATTTCAGTTTCTTATTTAAATCAGCAAAATGCTAACAATTCTGTGTTTTTCGTCAATATGGGCTGCTACGTGAACAGTAATAATGGAAAAAATTAACTTAAATGATTTTAGCAAATGGCTGCAATTTAACAAAGACTGAAAAATTCAAGTGGGCCTGAATACTTTCCATACCCACTGTGTTTGCATCGGATGCAGTGGTCATCCATACGGTTTAGACCAAGATTTTCTGGCTTGGACAGGTGATGGAGTGAAATCATTATTGGTTCTTCTTTAACCTTCCTCTTGTAGAGTCCAATATAAAAGCTGAATGGCATGATGCATGATTGTGTGAAAACACAATTTGGTATAAAAATAATGTTTTCTGTATTATTATTGTGGACCTGTTTAAAATCCTATTCTTCACAGCGATTCCAGTAAGGAAATAAAATGCATGAAACATTTGGTGAGTAAAGATTTGGCTTTGAGGTTTAGAAGGATGATGTATTCTAAGAAAATTGTACTACTGAAGATTTTACAGCAATTTGTACCTTATCGTTCCTATCCAACGCTTTACAACATAATAATACACTCTTTCTCTTTATAACCCTCCCTTTCCCAGAGGCATACTTGTTAGGTTATAGTGGCCTAATAACGATAGCTAATAGTGCATGCCGTGGTCTATCAGCTACACAAGATAATACAGACTCATTTTTACAGTCTTTCATGCAGTCAAAAGAATTAATAGCACAAGGTTTTATGTTCAAGTTTAATAGCATTTTCACCATATGGGGTTCTGACATTTTTCTGAACATGTATCAAATATTTTTTCACATTTCTTTCTTTCTATGTGCTAATAAATTGAATTTCAGATCAACATCATAAACTTCATGGCTTTATCTAAATATCTTCTGACTTACGCAAGCTACACCAAAACAAGCTTTTGAATTCAGTGCTAACGTGTAGGAATGCTGCAGCAGGTATCGCTGGTGTTTCACAGCTCTTATTGTTTTTTTTGTAGCAGTTTTTGTATCGTTTATCTATTACCCATATCACTCTTCTCTATCTGACAAAGAAAACGTAAGGTAGTAAAGACCACAAATAGAAACCAAATAAGCGCAAATAAGTCAATCTAAAGCAGAAATCAGATGGAAAAACGGTGTCACACACACTCTGGTAATGGCTTCTTGTTAAAGCTTAATGATGAGACAATGATAATGTGCTTAACCTACATAAGGTGATAAAAATGCTGACACAAACCTGTTGATGTGATGAGGAGAAGATTTAAATAAATAATATGTTAACTTCAGTGTGTGTGTGGAGTTTGCATGGTCTCTTTGAACTTCCTCTATTTTACTCCAGTGTCTTCTGACAGTTTAACCTGATTTAGATAGTGGGTGGGTACTCAGTCCTTATCTTTGTGAAAGATAAGTCTGAAATTGATTGTTTTGGGATGGAAGGTTATATACTGTATATATACTATATATAATAAGTTTTCTTCTTCTTATCACTATGTATATGAATTAATATAAGTCATAACTTGTTTACCTTTTCTGTACGGATTTGTCAAATTTTTTCATTTAAGGCTTATCATATATACCTATGCTCTTGTAGTTTTTCCAATATTCCACTTGTCATTACAATGCATTCATTCATCTTCTTACCCGCTTATTCCAGAATCCAGGGTCACAAGGTCCCTGGACGGGTCGCCAGTCCATCTCAGGGCAAGATAGACAAACAACCATTCACACACACATTCACTCCTATGGACAATTTAGAATTTTCAATTGACCTAATCTGCATGTTTTTGGACTGTGGGAGGAAACCGAAGTACCCAGGGGAAACCCACACAAGCGCGGGTAGAAGAGAAAGATCCAAAGATCTCGGGATTCAAACCCGTGACCTTCTTGTTGTGAGGCGACCATGCTAACCACTACACCACCGCGCCGCCCTCATTACAATGCATTTATCATCTATTCTATTTTTAAGATATTTTTGACAGATGCAAGGGTATTTGCGAGGAGGAAATGAAGAAGATTTCATATTAAAGAAAGAGAGTGAATGACAGTGTGTTGGTGTATGTTGTGCTCCACCCAATGGCGTATGTAAGTGCTATGAAATTTGCACAGCAACAGGGTTCTGCCACATAATGCAGGTCTAGACGTGACAGATCACTAATACCCCTCCCCCACCAATCACACTTGATGCAGCTTCTGCTCCATTCTTTTCCTGATAAGGAAGGTGAAGCTCTGACCTGTCCTGCACTTCTTAAAAGCAGCTACAACATATAGATTAAAGTAGTTTTCCTGCTATTAGACCGAAACAAAAAATTAAGGACATTCCTATCAGTTGAAACCTATCTAGTGTTTCTGTTGTAGAGATGAAAACAGCCAGCTTAGGCTTTGGTTGAGCATGCAGCGATGACCTAAGCATTTAGGAACGTTCTCTGAGTTAAACACCAGAGCCATACTCCTTGATAACTTTATAGGGAATAATCCCTTTAACATCAACTATCGACTGCCTCAGCTGGCCCCCTGCTCTCCATAATTGCTTCAAGCATTGTCGACAAAGATCCCATGCAGTCAGGAGCAAGCAAACTCTCATCATAGGAACGTCAGTGGCGACAACAGGTGAATTTGTGAATGTTGTTGGGGTCGTAATCATCAACATGTCCACAATTCACTCCTCTACAGGGATTACTCCCTTCCAGTGTGTTCTGGGTACAAACCGCATTATTTCCATGGTCCATGTAACCCTCCATGGCAGACTCGGTTGAAGACTGTATACAACGCCACGTTTGTGTCTGGGAGGGTCCACAAATTCAACAGGCTATATGGGTGCAATGCATTCAGGCTGATCAAAATCACCAACCTCACCCTGACTATCAGCCATGGCAGCTGGTGTGGTTATTCACGAGGGACTTGTGCCTGAGATTACCCAGCAAGAAACTCAACCCAAGATATGTAAGTCCCTTCAAGATCTTTTAACAAATCAACGCAGTGACATACTGCCTCGAACTTCCCCCTTTATATCGGATATCCACATCTTTCCATGTTTCTCTGCTTAAACCACATCATTCTAGCCCTGACACCAACCTTCTGAATCACCATCCCCCATCGAGATCTCCAGTGTACTTAGTTAACGACATCCTCAGGAGCCTTTTTCTAAGGGGCCTTTTCAAATACCTCATGGACTGGAAAGGCTACAGGCCGAAGGAGAGAAGCTGGGTCTGGTCTCATGACATTCTAGACAACTTATTAGATCGGGACTTTCACCACATTTATCCAAAGCGTGCAGCTCTTCATCCCTGGCATCGTTCCAGTGAACTATTCATCTTCTGGGTCAAGGGGCGATAGCTCGCTATTTAAAATAGTGCTATGCTGACATGCTTTGCAAAGTATTGTTTTGGTATTGTTGTTCTATGCAACTTAGAAAACTTTTTTTTTCTGTCTTCAGTTTTGAAATATGTTTTTCGCTATGTGTCATTGGATTTGTTTGCCCGGTCTTCTGTCTCTTATATTTGAACATTTGCCTGGATTTGTACTTCGCTTATTGAACTGTGTTTTGTACTTAATAAAGATATTTGCTTCAACATGCATTCGTCTCATGAAAAAAACACAAACAGTTGGCAGGTGAAAGTGCAACCTGTTTAAAGAATATTTTAATCCTGTTAGTAAAAAAAAAGTTAAAAAAAAAACAAAAAAAAACCAACAACACACTGACAGAATGGAAGCAAGTGAAAATGATCTTACAATGTGCCCAATTTGTAAGACAGCTAGGAAGGTACTTGCTGTGACATCTGGAAAGGGAAATGAGTATAAAGAGAAAAAGTATAAGGAAGAAGTATAAGGTGATAAGGCAGCAAGTGAAGACGGCAACAAGACGGCAGGTGAAGACGGGAGATGGCAACAACTAAGGAATAGGCGTATGAGAAGCTGTATGAGAAGTTGGACACTAAGTAGGGATAAAAGGATTTGTACTGGTTGGCCAGGCAGAGAGACAGAGCAGGGAAGGATGTACTGTAAGTTAGAGCGATAAAGGATACAGATAGTGAGGAGAGTGTGTTGAGAAGTTGGAAAGAGTATTTTGAGCAGCTGATAAATTAGAGAAATGAGAGAGAGAAGGATGGATGACATGGAGTTGGTGGAGCAAAAAATGGATAGGATAAGTAAGGCAAGAAATGAGAGCAGCTATTAAGAGGATGAAGATTTGAAGGCAGTTGGGACAGATGATATTCCAGTAGTAGTGTGAAGATGTTTAGGAGAAATGGCAGTGGACTTTCTGACTAAAATGTTTAACAGGATTTTTAAAGGTGAGAGGATGCCTGTGGAATGGAGAAGGAGTGGGGGTTTTTTTTACCGATTTTTAAGAATAAAGGAGATGTGCAGGGGTGCTGTAAATACAGGGAATAAAGTTGATCAGTCAGTAGAGTAGTAGAAGCTAGGCTGAGGAAAGAGGTGGACTCTGCAAGAATAAAAGGAATGGTTTATAGTACTGTAGTGAGGCCTGTAATGTTGTACAGTTTAGAGATAGTGGAGTTGTCAAAAAGACAGGAGGTCTAGCTTGAGGTGGCAGAGTTGAAGATGTTAAGATTTTTATTGGGAATGAGGAGAATGGACAGGATTAGAAATGAGTTCATTAGAGTGATGGCGCACTATGGTGTTGAGATGGTGTAGAAATGTTTCTTAAACTTGCTGTTATAGTGTATTGCAGTTCCTCTGAGGAAGTTTTACAAAAATTAAACTTGGTCAACAGTTTCTATACAAAACCACTCGCAAAGACATCAAGCTTGCAACAAGATATTACGAAGCTGCGGGCAATATCTTCTGCATTATGAATTGTTGGTGTCGATTTTTAATATTCAATTTTAAACAGCAGGAAAATTCTGTACAAGAATATATATGTTGAGGATGTCTCATTGTACAAACAGAGCAGGATAGAGAAGCATATTCCATAAAACTATGTACAGTGTGCAGGCCAAACAAAGATGATATTGGTGTAATTTAACATTTCTGCCAGCACTGAAATCAAATTTTTGTGCAAATGTCAGTCAGATTGTTACAGTTCAAGATCATTAAACCCTTCTAAAATTTCATAAAGGTAAACAACTGTAAATGAAAGTGATAATACTGACTAATTTCCAAAGATGATATACTGTCATACAGCCCAGCTGTGAAACTTAGTAAAGCTTAGTGGGGGTAAAATGACAAAATAAATGTTGACATACATTCTCCAACACATTAAATAATGTTCCAAGAAGCCAAATCGCACTGCAAAACAAGGAAGAATCCAAAGTGCAGTAGATTATCAGGTGTTTATTAGGGACAGGTGTATGGAATGCAAACAGTACAAAAAGGGTATCCACAGAGTAACAGTTATCCAAAAAAGGGTCAACATCCAAGCAGAA
>JAOTRA010074066.1:0-13764 GCA_026260255.1 Pseudolaguvia tuberculata | reverse complement strand
AGGGAGGCTGAGGAGTGTGATCCCCCTGTAGTTGGAACACATCCTCCAGTCCCCTTTCTTAAAAAGAGGGACCACCATCCCGATCTGCCTGTCCAGCGGCACTGTTCCCAGCCGCCACGTGATGCTGCAGAGGTGTGTCAGCCAAGACAGCCCCACAACATCCAGAGACTTGAGGTACTCTGGGCGAACTTTGGCCTGCCGGTAACCTTCAGCTGTTTCAGTTGTCCCACAAGCCAACCAGGCTTGATAGGACTCCTTTTTCAGCCTGACGGCATCCCTTACTTCCGGCTAAAACAAAGCTAGTGACGTCACCCGATATGGCGCAACCGGGACTCCACCCTGGAGCCATGCCTGGGGTTGGGGATCGTGTGCGAGTGCCTGGTGGCCGGGTCTTATCCCACTGGGCCTGGCCGGGCTTAGCCCGAAGGAGTGACATTGGGCCGACCTTCTGTGGACTCACCACCCGCAGGAGGGACCGTAAGGAGCCGGTGCATTGTGGATTGGGTGGCGGTCGAAGACGGGGTCCTTCGCGAATATTAGTGTGTCTCAGTGAATGTCAGTATGTCTCAGTGAATGTCAGTGTGTCTTAGTTAATGTCAGTGTGTCTCAATGGATGTCAGTATGTCTCAGGGAATGTCAGTGTGTCTTAGTGAATGTCAGTGTGTTTCAGTGAAAGTCAATATGTCTCAGTGTGTCTCAGTCAATGTCTGTGTCATAATGTGTCTCTCTGTGTATCAGTGCATTTCAGTGTGTCTCATTGTGTGTCCGTGTGTCTCAATGTGTCTCAGTGTGTATCAGTGCATCTCATTTTGTCTCAGTGTATCTCAGTGTGTCTCAGTGCATCTAGTTTTACAGTTACAGTTACAGTTAGGCATTTGGCAGACGCTTTTATCCAGAGCGACTTACATTTGGTCTCTTTTTTTTACAACTGAGCAATTGTGGGTTAAGGGCCTTGCTCAAGGGCCCAGAGTGGTCGCTTGGTGGTGATGGGATTCAAACCCCAGTCTTTCTGGTATTAGTCCAACACCTTAACCACTAGGATACCAATTCCCAGCCTTAGACTTTTGTCTCATTAGAAGGTTCTTACATACTTTATAACAGCAATAATAAAGCTGCAAAAGTACAAAACTAATAAATTTGTAAATAACTGATTGACCCTTGGAATCTTCACAGGATTAAAGCAGGAGATGGCTTACTGTCCTGTCAGAACAAATCTGACCACCAAACTACTACAATGTAACACTATATACGTGTGTGTGTGTGTATGTGTGTGTTGGGTGAGAAAAGGTGGAGGTGAGGATTGGGAAATGGGAGCTGCATCTCTTTTATCTAAACATTTCCTGATTTGTTCCTGGTTTTAGTTATTTTTACTCATTTATATTTGATGTTCTGTTGAGTTTTTAGTTAATCTCCTGTGTCCTTTCCCTCACTATCTGTCTCTCTCACCTTCCCAGTCTGTCGCTATCTCTTATCCAGTCTGTCTCTCTCTCTGTCTTTCTCCCTCTCTCCCTGTCTCTCTCTCTTCCTGTCTTTTTGTCCCCCCCCTCTCTCTCTCTCTCACTCTCTCTCACTCTCTCCCTCTTTGTCACTCTCTCCCTCCCTGTCTCTCTCTCCCTGTCTCTTTCTCCCTCCCCGTCTCCCCCCCTCTCCATGTCTGCCCCCCTGTCTTTAGTGAATAGACTCTCAGTGTTTTCCTACGCTGTGTGTGTAAGGGATTTATTATATTGTCAGCACAGTTTTACTTGTGTGTTTTTTCAGTCTGCTTTGCTGCATATGTGTCTGGTTGTGTGGGTGTGTGTCTGGTTTGTATTAAAAGTGTGTGTTTTGTGTTTTGCAGGTTGGAGTGAGTGTAATGGTCTAATGGAGCTGAACAGAGATGAAGTTCCTCTGTATGTAAGTATGAGAAGCTGCTCTGTTCTTTTCTGACTGAAACACTGAAATTATTAAATACAGAAAAAATACAGAATCAAAAGAAAATAAAGGAAACTAGAAAACCCAGGAGGCAGAGCATTTACATGTACAGTAGAGTCAGTTTGTGTGTGAAAGATACCTGAGAACAGATTGATTGTTCAGAGCTTTAACCCACTTCCAATCAACTCAAAGTCGACTTCAGCCCTCCAATCATCCGCAGGCTGGTGTGCTTTATTTATGATAAAAGTGAGACTTAGACAGACATGGAATAAACGTAGTGTGTTTGAGTCACAACACTAATAGAACCCATCAGTTTCGACCAGGTGGTCCTGTCACTGTAAGGTTTTTCAATGTAATATAACGTTGTTTGAACTGTGAATATACCCCTGCCTCTCATCCTATGGTGCACTGGGATAGACTCCAGCAGACCAACGTGACCACAAATTATGGAATAAGCGTGTTAGAAATTGAATGAATTGAATGAATGAACGTATGAATAAATCTGAATGTCTGAATATATGTTTTTACAGGTTTTTTTCATATTGTAAATCTGATGTTAATCATTAGATTAATTTTCAATGTAAATCTCGATGTTCTAGAAATTATGTTGAAAAGAAAGCTGCACCGGTTGAAATCATTTCCAGAATCTCTCCACCCTTCTACCATTTATCTGTATTGGCTGTAAGTGTAAACAGGTGAAGGTTTCAGTGGATTTCAGCGGAAAACAATGGTCATGTGTAAGGCAGGGTATTTAGTTTTGCAGCTCAATTTGTTAAGGGTTAATCTGGATGTGTATTAACACATTATATTAAAATTCTGTCAGTCAGAGTGTTTATTGAGTGTCAGTTTATCTATAGGGCAATAAGTTATATGGCCTTCAAAGGTAAAAACAAAGTGTTAAAGAATAAATTTTAAATAATTAATATTAGAATGGGGGTGGCGCGGTGGCGTAGTGGATAGCACAGTTGCCTCACAACAAGAAGGTCCTGGGTTTGAATCCCAGGCCGGGGATCTTTCTGTGCGGGGGTTTGCATGTTCTCCTCGCGCTTGCGTGGGTCTCCTCTGGGTACTCCGGTTTCCTCCCACAGTCCAAAAACATGCAGATTAGGTCGATTTGTGATTCTAAATTGTCCATAGGAGTGAATGTGTGTGTGTCGTTGCTTGTCTATGTGTTGCCATGCGATGGACTGGCGAACTGTCCAGGGTGTACCCCCTCTCACCCTATATCTGCTGGGATAGGCGCAGCAGACCCCCCGTGACCCTGAATTAGGGAACAAGCGGGTAAGAAGATGAATGAATGATTGTATTTTTGATATTTTGTGGAATATTTGAATATATGGATATTTTAGTGATTTTAGGTTTAATTATTCAATTTTATTTGTCTTCCAGCAGAAATACAATCAGAACAGATTAATCAGGATGACACCAAGAATGGCTAAACTGCTATAATGTTCCTACAGTAAACAGGCTCAGAATATCACTTCTGAACCACCACAATGTTCCCAGACCACTGTGATCATCTTTTTACTAAAACTCTGGTCCTGATCCATGGTGTGTGTGGAAGTTTAGTAGTTATTGTTCCTCATGACTCATAAGTTTATTCGTTGGGTGGAGTCATGTGTTCAACTTGCTGCTGTATTACAAGAAATTTGATCCTATTGTGAACTATTATTAAAGTGTTATTTTTAATAGAGAGAGAGAGAGAATCCATTCGAGAAGATTCTGAACTTTAACCTGACACATTGTTTCTACATCTCCACTATTTCTACTAATGCTGGTTTCAATAATAATTCTTCTAAAATATGAATTTACAGAAGATCTCCATTAAAATGCGTAAGTTCAGATCATCTCTGACGTGTGGCGAGGTTCATTCAGTGAGGTTCTTTCACTGAGGCTCTTTCAGTGAGGTTCATTCAGTGAGGTTCTTTCAAGGAGGTTCTTGCAGTGAGGTTCATTTAATAATGTTTTTGCGGTTGCCTGGAGTCTGAAACTGATTTGCTGTTACAGTTTGAACAGAGCTATAAAAATATCAGTTTATCAGTGTCTGATCACAGATCATAAGAAAGAATTAATTAAAAACATCCCGTATGTCTTGATAGAAAATGTTTTTAGCAGTTCAGAAAATTTACTTTTACTGTGTTGTCTGTTAAGAGACGTCTTCAGTTAGGATATTGAGTTTCACTGAGACAGCAATATCTGATACTTTCTAAATGTCTCCAGGTTCTATCATTCACATTTCACACATCCACCATGTCTTGGAGAAATAAATCAGTGAGGTTCTAAAGTATCCTAACAAAAGTCTTTGAAAGTAAAATATCTTCAGCAGTCTTTGTAAGTTTCTCTGCAGAAGGTTGTTTCTTCATGACCATAATTACATTTATTGATGATTTATCTTGATTATAGATCTCCACCTGGCAGTACATCCCGTTTCTAAGACTTTAGCAATCTCCATATGACTTCATTTAAACTGAGATGAGATTCTAAGGACGAGTCTGGAACATTTTTAAAAACCTTGAAATGTCAGGATAAAAAATGTTCATATAAACAAAAAACAAATGATGTGGTGTGAAAAAGTGTTGGCCCCCTTCCTGATTTTCAATCTTTTTGCATGTTTGTCATGTTTCAGATCATCAAACAAATGTTAATATTAGTCAGAGATAACATGAGTAAACACAAAACAAAGTTTTTAAATAAAGGTTTTTATTATTACGGGAAAACAAAATTTGAAACTACATGGCCCTGTGTGAGAAAGTGTTTGCCCCCTTAACCTAATAACTGGTACTGCAATCCAGCGTTTGCGATAACTTGCAATGAGAGAAATTTGTAGAGAAATTTTGGTCCACTCATCTTTGCAGAATTGTTGTAATTCAGCCACATTGGAGGGTTTTCGAGCATGAACTGCCTTTTTCAGGTCATACAAAAGCATCTCAATAAGATTCAGGTCAAGACTTTGACTAGGCCACTCCAAAGTCTTCATTTTGTTTTTCTTTAGTCATTCAGGGGTGGACTTGCCGGGTTGGTTTGGATCATTGTCCTGCTGCAAAACCCAAGTTCGCTTCAACTTGAGGTCACGAACAGATGGCCAGACATTCTCCTTGAGAAAGAGGAATGTTTGATAGACAGCAGAATTCAAGTTTCCATTTATCACAGCAAGTCTTCCAGGTCCTGAAGCAGCAAAACAGCTGCAGACCATCCTACCACCACCATATTTTACTGTTGATATGATGTTCTGTTGCTGAAATGCAGTGTTACTTTTGTCTTGTCAGTCCACAGAGTATTTCCCCAAAAGCCTTGGGGATCATCAAGATGTTTTCTGGTAAAACTGAGATGAACCTTTATGTTCTTTTTGCTCAGCAGTGGTTTTCGTCTTGGAATTCTGCCATGCAGGCTATTTTTGCCCCCAGTCTCTTTCTTATGGTGGAGTCATGAACATTGACCTTATCTGAGGCAAGTGAGGCCTGTAATACTTTGCATCTTGTTGTGGGGTCTTTTGTGACCTCTTGGATGAGTCGTTGCTGTGCTCTTGGGGTAATTTTGGTCGGTCGGCCAAACCCTCCTGGGAAGTTTCTCCACTGTTCCATGTTTTGGCCATTTGTGGATAATGGGTATCACTGTGGTTTGCTGGAGTCCCAAAGCTTTAGAAATGGCTTTATAACCTTTTCCAGACTGATAGGTCTCAAATACCTTCTTTCTCATTTGTTTTGAATTTCTTTGTATCTTGGCATGATGTCTAGCTTTTAGGGATCTTTTGGTTTACTTCACTTTGTCAGGCAGGTCTTGTTTAAGTGATTTCTTGATTGCAAACAGGTGTGGCAGTAATCAGGCCTGAGTGTGGCTAGTGAACTTGGGGGCCAAACACTTTCTCACACAGGGCCATGTAGTTTTGGATTTTGTTTTCCCTTAATAATAAAAACCTTAATTTAAAAACTGTGTTTTGTGCTCACTCACGTTATCATTGAATTGTGCATGTGTGTGTGTGTGTGTGTGTGTGTGTGTGTGTGTGTGTGTGTGTGTGTAGGTATTATTTAAAATGTTCAAGTGTAAATCTCTTACACAATTATTAGGCAAGTGAGTATTTTGACCATATCATCATTTTATCCACAATTTACAACTCCAAGCTGTAAAAACTTGAATGCTAATTGGATTTAATGTATATCAGGTGATAGTATTTGTTTATAGAGTGTAGGGTGTAGGGTGTGGCCTATATCAAGGTGTGAATAATTATTAGGCAGATTCTTCTCCTCAGGAAAATCAGCCAAAAAAAGATTTAACTGACTCTAAAAAGTCAAAAAATGAAAGTCTTTCACAGGGATGTAGCACTCTTGAAATATCTAAGATATTGGGGTGTGATGATAGAATCTTAAAATGTTTTGTAGCAAATAGTCAACAGGGTTGCAAGAAACGCGTCGAGAAGAAAAGACACAAATTAACTATCAGATATTTGAGAAGGATCAAACATGAATCTACCTGAAACAAATTATCCTATTATCCTCCGGTGCTGCCATATTTAACAACTGTAACCTAGCTGGAGTGTCAAGAAGTATGAGGTGTTCAGTTCACAGAGACATAGCCAAGGTAAGAAAAGCTGAAACTTGACCACCACTGAACAAAACACAAGTTGAAACGTCAAGAATGGGCCAAGAAATATCTGAAGACAGAAATATCTGAAGATTTTGTGGACTGATTAGATGAGAGTGACTCTTGGCGGACCAGATGGATGGGCCCATGGTCGGATACAGAGCTCTACTTCGACTCAGACGCCATCAAGGTTGAGGTGGGGTACTGGTATGGGAAAGTATTATTAAAGATGAACTAGTTAGACCTTTTCAGGTTCAAAATAGACTCAAAATCAACTCTCAGATCTACTGGCAATTTTCAAGCAGTGGTACAGAAGTGGTACAGCATCTTTCAAGAAGACTTTCATTTTTATGCAAGACAACGCTCCATCAAATGCATCAAAGTACTCCACTGTGTGGCTGCCCAGTAAAGACCTTAAAGATGGCCCCCATCTTCACCTGACTTGAGAACTTTATGGCCCTTCTTAAGCAGGAAATTGATAGTGAAGCTAAACGGTACTCCTCTCTGAACAGAGTTTGGGAGGTTGTGGCTGATTCTGAGCAGATCAAGAAACTGACTGACTCTGTGAATAGAAGGCTTGTGACTGTTATTGAAAAGAAGGGGGGCTATATTTGGTCACTGAGATTTTTTTTTTTTTAAATTTCTAATTGTTTATTTGTAAATTTTGAGCTTGTTTATTATTCTCACTTTAAAAAGTGAAAAAGTGAGTAATTGTGCACACAGTTTATGAATATTTATTCACTCAAATGATTATAGAAATTATATGTGATTTTCTGAACAATTTAAGTTGGTAGCTGATCAGAGAATGAGGAGCCTTTGAGAAATGTGAAGATGGAAGGCAAGAGGATCAGGAGAGATTAATTGAATCACTAGAAGAGATTGAATGCAGTGGCATTGGCAGACAGAAAGCTTGATGGACAGGATGACTTATTGAACTGTTTCTAATGCTAAGGTTAAAAACAAGGAACAAGAGATCATTTCACTGCACTTAAACATGTTTCCGTATGAGCGTTTTAACAGTTTTATAGAACAGTGTGTGTGAAAGATGGGATTCTACAATCTTCAGACGACATTGAGACTTTTACAGGTTTTGTAAAAGAAAAAAGATGTCATAAAATTAATTTAGTTTATAAAAGAACGGAAAGAAAGACTGGATGATACAAGTCTGGGGTGGCCCGGTGGCGTAGAGGTTAGCACAGTCGCCTCACAACAAGAAGGTCCCGAGTTTGATTCCCAGGTCAAAGATCTTTCTGTGCGGAGTTTGCATGTTCTGGCTGTGCTTGTGTGGGTTTCCTCTGGGTACTCTGGTTTCCTCCTACAGTCCAAAAACATGCCCGTTAGGTTGATTGGTGAGTCAAAAATTTCCCGTGGGAGTGAATGTGTGTGAGTGGTTGTTTGTCTTTGTGTGCCCTGCTATGCTGAACTTCCCAGGGTGTATCCCTGCCTCTTGCCCTATGTGCGCTGGGATAGATACTAGCAGACCTCTGTGACCCCGAATTAGGGAATAAGGGGGTAAGAAGATGAATGAATGAATACATTTATGAATGATACAAGTTCAGTTACTAAAACATTTGAAACTCAATTTCCTTTGCTGCTTATCCAGTTTCCATCCCTCCATCCTTCCTTCCCGCCACACTGTCTTTGTTTTTTCACTGTCTTTTATTCCTTCTTCCTCAAACCCACTCTGCCTATTTCTCTGTTTCTTATTATTGATCTATTTTTTTCGATATGTTGTTCACTCACTCTCTTGTTCTTTTTTTTTGTTCACTGTTACCCGTTTTTTGTCTGCTTTCATTCCTTCATTTTACAATTTTTGTCTGTTTTTAATCTGTTATCTATTTTAACTTTTGTATTTGCTTTTTTCCTCTTCCTACTTCCACTTTTCCTTCCTTCCTGTTTTATACCTGATGTTTTGGAATGTTTATTATTGGTGTATTCTTTTATGAAGTTTATACCTACTATTCACTGTTATAGCAAAAGGGCCCCTAAATAACAGGAAGTGTTTCTAAAAATGGGGGTTTTATATAAAACATGGCAGAAAGTAAAACGAGCTTTGTGTTTGAATGATTTCACTCTGTCTGAAATAATGTTTAATTTTTCCAAAAAATTTTTTTGACTTGGCTTTCATAATGACATAAACCTCCTATTTTAATCAGAAGGTTGGAGCACAACGACTCTTTCCTTCTCCATCTCCATTGAGTTGTTAGACGGCTATTTGGATTTGTTGTTTTTCATCTCTGGATTTAAAAATAGAACCTTAATATTATAATATGTTGTTATTATTATTAATATTATTTTTATTTATTATCATTAAATTAATGTGTGAAATATCTTTTTCATGTGATTGTTTAGATGTATTCTCTCTTCTTCAGGGTCAACTGGAAGTGTGTGTGGTTCTGCAAGATCCGCAGTCTGTTCAGGAAAAAGCTGAATATTATGTGCTTTTAAAAGGTTCTCAGATCCACCATGTCACCACAGCGCAGAAAAAAGACAAGAAGAGTCATTTACTGCACTTTATCGTTCCAGGTAGCAGGGCTTTAATAAGCATTAGGAATAAATCATTCATTCATTCATTCATTCATTACAGTTGATCGTTCATTACAGTTGAATCTCCTAATTACTGCACAGATCCCTTGTTCCTGTATTAAGAAATAAATGAGATTAGAGTTTTATGCAAAAGTTTTAGGTGAGTGTGAAAATGCTGTAAAATAAAATTTTGAAAGAAAGAAAGAAGAAAATCTAAATTAATTAATTCATCATCTTACGTGGTTATTCCCTAATTCGGGGTCACGGGCGTCTGCTGGTGCCTATCACAGCTCACATAGGGCGAGAGGCCACTATACCACCGCCCAATTATTATCTGAGTCCAAAAACATGTACATTAGGTTGCATAGTGGTTCTAAAATTGCCCATAGGATTGTACGTGTGTATGAATGGTTGTTTATCTATGTGTGCCCTGCGATGGACTGGCAACCTGTCCAGGGTGTACCCCTGCCTCTTGCCAGCAAACCCCTGTGACCCCGAATTTGGGAATAAGTGGGTAAGAAAATGAATGAATAAAAGTTCAATGATTATTAATGAGTGAATACAAAGTTTGTATTCTTTATTAAGACGTTCTGTTAGGTAGTCCATTACAGAGTCACACATAGACACCCACACACACTCACTACTATTTAGTGATCCTAATTTAGAATCATCAATCAACCTAATATACATCGGGCAATGCGGTGGTGCAGTGGATAACACGGTCGCCGCACAACAAGAAGGTCCCGGGTTCGATTCCCTGGTCGGGGATCTTTTTGTGTTTGCGGTTCTCCCCGCGCCTGCATGGGTTTCCGCTCACTGTCCAAAAACATATACATTAGGCGGAATCCCAGCCATGAGGGTTGCACAAGTCAGTGTCGGCCTCAAGTCGGGATAAATGGGGGTCTTGCGTTAGGAAGGGCATTCAGCATAAAACTCAAGTCGACTGTGCGGATCACAGTGATCCGCTGTGGCAACCCCTAACGGGAGCAGCCGAAGGGACTTTCAATCAACCTAATGTACATGATTTTGGACTGTGGGAGGAAATGCACAGGAGAACATGCAAACTCCGCACAAAAACATCCGCCACCTGGGAATCGAAGTTGGGAATCGAACCCGGGCTGTTGTTGTTGTGAGGCGACCGCACTAAACATCTACGTCACCATGCCGCCCTTTACATATGTTGGATGGTGTTATATCTCTTTAGTCACACATTACTTACAGCAGCAAATAAATTATTATTTGGGTCAGTATACAGTGTCAGTCGCTAGTGGGTTAGATTTCCCAGAACCACCAGGTTTCTGTTTGGCCCCTGAACAAGGCCCTTAATTCCAAATGGCTCAATTGCGTAAAAGAAATCATTGTAAAATTACTGTTATGTAAATGTTTTACTGTATTAATTACATGATCATCAGCCAGCAATAGATCATCAATTGATTTATTATTAAAGCAAGTATAATGTTATGAGAGATTTATTAGAACCACTTAACCTATTAACAGATTTAACAAACTGTATCTTCTTCTTCCTTTTTTGGTGGAGTTACAGGTCACAATGTTTCAGAAACGGTGTTGGTGCAGTTGTACTGTGTGAATGAGGGCAGCAGAATCAGTCAGCCAAAACTGATCTCAGAGGAGATTTTATTGGAGTACAGATGGGACACAGCACAGGAGGTGGCTTATGTCCTCATGTCCGACCCAGATAACTTCACTTGTAGCACACATGTGGACATCCAGAGGACATTATTGTCCAGTCAGCAACTGAAGAACTCTTCAGAAATATATGAACAATGTGAGAACTTGACACTTGACCAAAGACTGAATAAACCTGAAAACCAGTCGAAGAACCAGAAAAATCCAGAATCGTTGGAATCTGATCAGGAATTTAGTCTTGAATCAGTCGATGTAAAAATCACCCAGGCCGTTTCAAACCTTTGTTTTTTGCTGAAGTGGAACAAGCAAAAACCCCAGAAATCACAAGGTAAAAGCATTAAACTGATTAGTTTCTTGAATAGAATTGGAAACATTTTATTTCTTTCTTTGCAGAAATGTTTAATCAGAACTTTATTGAGAGTGTGCAGAAGATTTAAAAATTCATTCCAGTGTCACACAGTGATCTAAAGCACCACTATTTACATTTCAATAAAGATGTTTCAAACTACTCGCCCCGAAAGATCTTATTAATTTTACTTAAGAAATGTCTCTCTGAGTCTCCATTATCGTTATTAGTCATTATTATCATTGTTGTTATTGTTATTGTAATCATTATTGTTATTGGTAACATTATTGGTATAATTTTTGTTATTATTATCGTTATTGGTATAGTTATTGTAATTGTAATTGGTATAAGTTTTGTTACTGGTACAATTCTTATCGTTGTTGGTATCGTTATCATTATTGGTATAGTTATCGTTATTGTTATTGGTATTGTTGCTGGCGTAGTTATAGTTGCTGGTTTAGTTATCGTTATTGGTATTGGTATAGTTATTGTTAGCATTATTGGTATAATTATTGTTGTTGGTATTGATATTGTTATCATTATCCTTCACTAATGAAGCTGAAGTTTTATTGCTACTGCCGGAGCCACTGTGCAATGAGAGACCTGGTGCTCTTTGGAGTGTTTTTACAAGTATATGTATGTGTTAATGAGTTTAAATATCTTCAACTTGTTTTAGATTTGTAGTTTAAGGGCCACAAAATGTTTTATGGCTCCAGCCAAATTTTTTAACTTCTGTAATTGGAAAGTACTGACTTGGTAATTTACATACATTTTTCCATATGGTTTTAAGAAACAGTATTCCAGAATCTGCAATAAGGTGTTTACTGTAACTCGTGGTCCTCTAGTTACACCGTTTGCTCAGTTTGCTGAATCCAAACCAATGATTGAATTACACAACAGCTTATGTTTGCTGTGGGATATTTTCCATTCAGGAAGACCAAATTACTGTTTTCCCAAACAAGTTTCTTGTAGATTCGCTGCCACAGCGATAAATATTAGTTGTCAGCGCTGCTCCTGCCCCCCTGAAGAACAAGAACCAGAATGACTAGTTCCTGATATTTAGTTTTCAGTAAAATTATTAGAAAAACCTTTGAATAGTATAACTGATGTTCACTAAATCTATTATTAGTGAAGAGTGTTTTAGTGAAGAGTTTTTATATTATATACTTTAGGTTTTTATCTGTTGGAACAGTAGCGCAACTGTAGCACCGTTTTTTAAGTTGATTATATTCAGGAGCCAATCAGATTACAGTGAAATCAGAAGAAGCAACAAGGAGTTTGGATGATTTTTCAAACAAACTTTTTTTGTTGGGAAATTGGTGATATTATAATATAATTATAGGTGAATAAAGTTATTACAGTCCGATTGCAGAAGATTATCGATGGTAATCAACACAAAAAGTTTTTCTATTTATAATTTAAAAAGGTGCTATTTTTTAAACCCTGTAACTTAATTTAATAATTGATAGAAAATCCTTTTGTGTTTATTACAATCGATAATCCTCTATAATCAGACTGTAATAACATTCATCACCTCTAATTACATTAACTGACTAAGAGGAAAGTTACCGAATCACAGACTTTACACTGACCTCAGACTTCAGTGAACAATAGAAAAGAAAAATATCAAAATAGAAAATCATTCTCAATGTCTACAAGGAAAATTCAGGATTTTCCATTTCCATTATTAATTTTGCCTGAATATTTAAAACTGTGGATTATTACTATATTTTAATCTCTATTAGTTAATTATAATACTTCTCAATCAGACATTAAATCCTCAGGATGTTTGTGTAACTGTAAGGATGTAAATAGAGAATAAATCCTAAAGCCAGAATATAATTATTTTTGTGTTTTAATCACTGGACGTTGGATGTTACTGGACTGGTGTGGTGTCACAAGGGACTGGTGTGACAGGGGACTGGTGTGGTTTCCCTATCAGTAATTAACGAAATAAAGATTTGTGATTGTTTCCCTGGTAAAGTCACTGAAGATGCCTGGAATCCCGGTTAAAGTGGATTTCATTTAAGTTGCTGTACACTGGTTTCTGTGAGTGTTTGTGTGCGTGCGTGCGTGCGTGCGTGCATGTGTGCGTGTGTGTGTGTGGAGTTGGCAAAGTGTGAAAGCTGTTCTGAATAAGTGGTGTTTCGGTGAAAGGATCTTTTGTCCTCTGGATGGTGGAGGTTTAGAGTTGTGCTTGTCGTGACGTCTGGTCCATGTTGGGTGTGTTTACTTTTCACTCTCAGTGCCAAAAGTCCAACAACACAATTGTTTCCTCTTATTGCTCTTGTACTCGGTTTCCACGTGTTGCTGTTGTTTTTGATGTTCTGAATAAATCATTACATTGGACAGGAAACATTCTAATGTCTTTTGATTTTAAATTGATGTTAGATTATAAGGATAGTTTTGTTTTTCAGTATTGTTTAATAAAGGTCCAGTTTCTGCACCCGGTTCCATTTCTGAAGGACAGAAATGAATCAGTTAAGGATTCAACAATGTTGATTGTGTATCCGTGTCCTGTCTGTGATATAAACTGGGCTTTTTTGGCTGCACAATTAATACTGGAATTTTATGGTAAACTTTTTTCTCTAATGCAAACATTGTGTTTTCTATGTCTAAAACCCTCTACTACTGTGGTTAAAAAAACCCACAAATCTTTATA
The DNA here is from genome assembly GCA_026260255.1 of Pseudolaguvia tuberculata. Taxonomy (NCBI): domain Eukaryota; kingdom Metazoa; phylum Chordata; class Actinopteri; order Siluriformes; family Sisoridae; genus Pseudolaguvia; species Pseudolaguvia tuberculata. The sequence continues at coordinate 94 of JAOTRA010074066.1, read as the reverse complement.
AAACAACACAACAGACTATAAAAGTGTGTGTGTGTGTGTGTGTGTGTGTGTGTGTGTGTGTGTGTGTGTGTGTGTGTGTGTGTGTGTGTGTGTG
>JAOTRA010074027.1:0-13767 GCA_026260255.1 Pseudolaguvia tuberculata | reverse complement strand
TCAGGAAAAAGCAAAAATGATCCAACCGCCATAAGGGAAAAAACACCGGCTTATAACGCCGGTGAATCAGCGCTAAACGAGACTCAGCTGCGCACTGGAGACGCTCAACTGAGAGGAGGACGTGACAATAAGACCCTCATGACCCAGGAAATAAGCAGGTTAGAAAATGGATGAGAAAAGGAAGCCGAGTTATCTGGCAACCCACTCTGGATACTCACCCAAATCTGACAACACTGGATGAAATTTCGGACTGATTGATCAGTAAGAGTATTTTGTTGAATCTAGTTATCGTAATAAAAATTCATCCACATCACCTGATAAATTATTTGTCTGATAAATACTGTCAATCCCTAGATATATATTTAGTTTATTGTGAATATGGTATGTAGCGGTCCCCAGCAAGATTTTATGTTTACCGCTATAGTTAGTCTGTTTTCTAAAAAAAAATGACTATGACAAGAATTGTTGAACATGTTTTAAAATTACCTAAAGACGTGTACACAATGCATCAGCCCCTGAGTAATGTGTATCTTCTCCCTACGGGACGACGCTCTAATTTCTACACTGTTCTGCAACCCTGCTGGCAATCTAGCCTGTCTGATATATCAAAAAACATATATTGGGCTGACATTTCTATGTCAGTCTATGCATAGGGAAAATAATTTCATTAAGGATGTTTTTGATGTAATAGTAATTACCTTCAGTAATGTCCATAAAAAATTACAGTATATAATAAAAACACAATCACCACCACAATGTTGTTTAAGATTAGTAAACAGGCACAGTGGATATAAAGCCCTGTCCCAATGGATGTACTGTATGTTTCTGTTCCTATAGGGATCTGGATGTGAATATAAAGGAGGATTTCCTGCAGCGAGTTGAAAACGTTTTTGATGTTCAGAGAACGAAAGCACATCAGCTCTTTACTCTGCTTAAACACTGCATGGAGCACAGAGAGGCGGTCAGCAACTAGGACAGGGATTTACTGTCCCTTTCATTTATTTACATACACTAATTTATATTTACTGTATAAACATATAGAGTGTTCCCTGGCCACTGGGCGCTTCATGTTTTGCGTCTTCAGTGCTTCTTCGGGTCAGCAGTAGCCACATTGTGGAAAGGAGCGTTGTTTCATGTTGATGCGCGAGAGAGAAGGATCCCTGCATGTCAACCAAAGAGATGAGTTGACTCTTTGGTTCAGCTTTCGCGGAAGGTTCTGGTCCCCATTAACCGCGAAAAAAAAGGGATCGCTGTATAGCTATTAATTTTGACAAATTTACAAACATATATGACCTGTGCATATGCATGCAGAAACACAAAAAGGAAGTGAGGATTTGTCACAGGTTCACCTAAACATAGTCAAAATATTTTACTAAACTGATTTATTAGATACAAACATGAATTTGCAATGTTTTCCTTTGTCACAGAATGACGATGACACAAAATGATTAGGTCTAAAGTTAGTAAACAGTTTGAACTGTTCCATAAACACTGACTGATTGATGGAGGTACGAATGCTGAATGATTAATTTATTTTATTTTAACAAAAAAAAAAGTTTTTAAATGTAAAAACTATTAAATGTAAAATCCATTGTGGCCACACTTCTACCAGATTAAAAAAAGGTGAAGTGAATCACTCAAACCGTGGCGGTTTCATTGACAAGGATTTGTAATGGTTCACTGTGGGGGATAACACAAGATTTTACACATTGTTACAGGTGCCTGAGGAGGAGGTACAGTCAAAGTTGAAGCTTTATTGTCATTTCAACCATACACAGTTGGGCAAAAAAGGTTTTAGTCAGCCACCTATTGTGCAAATTCTCCCACATAAAAAGATTACAGAGGCCTGTAATTATCAGGTATACCTCAACTATAAGAGACAAAATAATAAAAAAAATCCAGAGAATCACAAATTAAGATATCACAAAATAAGTATTTGGTCAATAACAAAAGTTAATCTCAATACTTTATTATATACACTTGGTTGGCAGTTACAGAAGTCAAACGTTTTCTGTAAGTTTTCACAATACACTGTTTTTTTACACTGTTGATGGTATTTTGGCTCATTCCTCCATGCAGATCTTCTCTAGAACAGTGATGTTTTGGGGTTGTTGCTGGACAACACAGACTTTCAACTCCCTCCAAAGATTTTCTATGGGGTTGAGATCTGGAGACTGGCTAGGCCACTCCAGGACCTTGAAATGTTTCTTATGAAACCACTCCTTCGTTACCTGGCTGGTGTGTTTGGGATCATTGTCATGCTGAAAGACCCAGCTATGTTTCATCTTCAATGCTCTTGCTGATAAAAGAAGGTTTTCACTCAAAATCTAACGATATATGGTCTCATTCATTCCTTCCTTTACACAGAACAGTTGTGCTGGTCCCTTTGCAGAAAAACAGTCCCAAAGCATGATGTTTTCACCCTTATGCTTCACAATAGGTATGGTGTTCTTCGAACTTAGCATTCTTTCTCCTCCAAACACGACAACTAGAGTTTTCATTAGAGTTCTGTTTTGGTTTCATCTGACTATATGACAATCTCCCAATCTTCTGGATCATTCAAATCATCATCATCATCATCATACATCATCATCGTCATCATCATCATCATCATCATCTACACCATTTCCCAGTAAATTCGGTGTCGTGGTCTTTATCCCAGCACTCCACCTTGCTCTATTTGTTGCCATGCTTCTACCTAAATTCAGCTATTTCATATCTTCCTCCAGCACATCTCTTTATCTTAACCTTTGTCTCCCCCGTCTTCTTTTCCTCTGTACTGGTAATTCATATGCCAATTTCATCCCTTCATGATCTTCTGAGGACATGTCCTAGCCATCTGGATTCTCTGCATTTGGATGTCATATAAGTAATTCCTAGGAATTTCCGGATATCTTCATTGTTTCTCATGTCTCTTCAGGTCACATCTAGTGACATTCTCATCTCTGTTCTTTCCAGGGCCCTTTCTTCTACTTTCCTAAAAGCCATTGTCCCGATACTGTACAAGACAAGGCTGAACATGTACTGGCTTATGTAATAGGACACGTTTGGCACAGCAAGATTTGAGTCCCTGGCTATGTAGTGTGTTAATGATGGTAGCCTTTGTTACTTTGGTCCCAGCTCTCTGCAGGTCATTCACTCGGTCCTTATGTGTCGTTCTGGGATTTTAGCTTACCGTTCTTGTGATCATTTTGACATTTGGTGAGATCTTGCATGGAGCCCTAGATCAAGGGACATTATCAGTATGTCTTCCGTTTTCTACTGATTGTTCTCACAGTTGATTTCTTCACACCAAGCTGATTACCTATTGCAGAGTCAGTCTTCCCAGCATGGTGCAGGTTTACAATTTGTTTCTAGTTTCCTTTGACAGCTCGCTGGTCTTTGCCATAGTGGAGTGCCGTTAATACTGGTAAAGAGTGGAGGACAGAGGAGCCTGTCACCTGTAGGTGACCAAATACTTATTTCCCACCATCATATGTAAATAAATTCTTTTAAAATCAATTCCGCCCCCATGCTGCATAGACTGATGAGGCTCCGCCCCCACGCTGCGCTGGCTGTCAAACTAGGTCTTCTAACTAGGTTACCAGGGCGATGACGCAATATTTAAGGTGACGCGTCGGTAAGCGCATGTGTGGGTAATTGAGTATGTTTTGTTTGTTTGTTTTGGTACGTGGTCACTGTATATATATTTATCTGCACCCTGCACTATAAATAAACGTTCACACTTCACTGCATCATGGATCTCGCCTTCTTCTCTGGGCTCACGTCGTTACAGAATTACCCACCTTCTATGGATCCAGTGGGAAGGAATAATGTGATGGACTCTTTTTGCAAGCCGTTTAGCCAAGAATTTTTGTCGTGCTAGCACTAGCATTCGATAGTTGTCTGCCATTTATCGCTTAGTGTCGCCGTTACTTTTTACGTGCTCATCTGTTCCCGATAGAAAAGGCTAAATGCGAATTCTTTTTACTTTTACTGAGCGACGAGGCTTTACTGGCTATAGCTGCGGTCTGGGATTTTTACTGGAGACAATCCGTGAATTTTACACACTTTATGCACTGGATTTCTGAAAGCTTTTCCGGACCCACAGAGCCCTCTGTATCAGCATCAGAGCTCTCTGTGTCAGCATCAGAGCCATCTGTGTCAGCATCAGAGCCCTCTGTGTCTGCATTAGAGCCCACTGTATCTTCACCACAGCCCTCTGCGTCGTCACCAGAGTGGTCTGCATCTGAGTCTTCGTCTTTGTCTGCATCTGAGTCTTCGTCTTCATCTGCATCTGTGTCTTCGTCTGCATCTGAGTCTTCGTCTGCATCTGAGTCTTCGCCTGCATCTGAGTCTTCGTCTTCGTCTGCATCTGAGTCTTCGTCTTTGTCTGCATCTGAGTCTTTGTCTGCATCTGAGTCTTCATCTGCATCTGAGTCTTTGTCTTCATCTGCATCTGAGTCTTTGTCTGCATCTGAGTCTTCGTCTTTATCAGCATCTTCACCAGAACTTTTGTCTGTGCTTCCTGTTGATCTTGAGTCCCCTGTGTGTCCTTTTGAGTACCCTGTGCTTCCTTTGGAGTCCCCTGTGCTACCTACTGAGTCCCATTCTGTCCCTTTGGGGTCCTTCTCTGTCCCTTCGGGGTCCCTCTCGGTCCTTCCTGAGTCCCACTCGGTCCCTCCTGAGTCCCTTTTTGTCCCTCCTGAGTCCCTTTTTGTCCCTCCAGGGTCCCTCTCTGTCCCTCCAGGGTCCCACTCGGTCCCTCCTGGGTCCCCTTCGGCCCCTCCTGGGCCCCTTCGGCTCTTTCAGAGTTTCCTGATGCCCCTTCAGCCCTTTCAGAGTTTCCTGAGGCACATTCGGCCCTTTCAGAGTTTCCTTAGGCCTCTTCAGCCCTTTCAGAGTTTCCTCAGGCCCTTTTGGCCCTTTCAGAGGTTCCTCAGGCCCTTCGGCCCTTTCAGAGGTTCCTCAGGCCCCTTCGGCCCTTTCAGAGGTTCCTCAGTCCCCTTCGGCCTCTCCGGTCTCTTTAGAGGCCCCTCCGGACCTTTTAGAGGCCCCTCCGGTCCCTTTAGAGGCCCCTCTGGTTTTTTCAGAGGTCCCTCCAGGGTCCCTTCCGGTCCCTCTAGGTTTCCCTCCGCGGCCATTTGAGTTCCCTTCATGACCTTCAGGTGTCCCTCCGCGGGCTTTGTAGTCCCCTCCGTGGCCTTCCGGTTTCCCTATGCGGTCTTCCGAGTTGACTGCGTCCTTGTCCGAGTTACCCGCGGGCGAGACTAAGGACCCACATCTCGTCCCTATAGGAGCTTGGAAGCTTCGCCCCGACCACACTCCACTCCTTTTATGGAGTGTACAGGACCCGGGACCACCCACTATCTCTTTTGCACAGGGGGCAGACTGCGAGTTGTTTGCGGATTTCTTTTGGGGGTCTTTTCCTTTTCCTTTTGTTTTTGTTTTTCCTTTGGGGTTGCGCCTTGGAGGACTCCGGGAAGGCATCCTATAGAGAGGGGGGTTATGTAAGGCTGCAAACTGGGCTCCGCCCCTCACGTGGCGTCAGCGGGCGAGGCTCCGCCCCCATGCCGCATAGACTGATGAAGCTCCGCCCCCACGCTGCGCTGGCTGTCATAACAGTGCGGACAGTGCCTGGTAACTAGGTTACCAGGGCGATGACGCAATATTTAAGGTGACGCGTCTGTAATCGCAGGTGTGGGTAATTGAGTATGTTCGGCGTGTTAAAACCTTTTGGAATTATTGTGATCTCTTGGAAAACCTCGAAACTATCTTTGTTTATCGTCTCGTTCTGTTATACTGTCTCAGTGTTTTAACCCCTCGTCGTGTTTTAGTGTTTTGTTTGTTTGTTTTGTTACGTGGGCACTGTAAATATATTTATCTGCACCCTGCACTATAAATAAACGTTCACCCTTCACTGCATCATGGATCTCGCCTTCTTCTCTGGGCTCACGTCGTGACAGTCACCGACTAAAGAGCAGCAATGAGGAAGTAAGTTAGAAAACGAGTGTTAATAAGTATGTAAGTAAGTGTTTCCTTATGGAGTTATTTAAGTGTTCTTCAGAATCGTTCTAATAATCTGACTCTTCCATGTTTCATTCCGAGCTTTAGTTCATCCTGAATATGTGCATTTTTTTTTTTTACATTTCTCAGCTTATAACCTCAAAGCAGACTGTATACACTCTATATACACTATATACAAGTCTTTCTGCTTTTCTGTAGATTGTAGACTGTAGATAGATTATTTTTTAGATCAAATTCATTAATTTGAGAAAAAAACTAAACCTATGGTCTAGGTTTGAAATAAATAACTTTTTTACAGATTACTATCTTTGACTCAGAATCTGAGGACCATTTAGAAGCAGATGCGGCTATTTTGACTGCTTCAATAAGAGGTACATGAAAGAACCCTAGTTCCCTACACCATGTCTAATAAAACACTTTCTTTTGTTGTTTAACCCTTCATGTACTGTGTCATCACACCGTACAGGCACACCGGCGGATAAACTAAGTGTGACCCTGGCCTGGGACAGAGCTGACATTGCTCAGCAGCATGTACTCGTATACGGACACCACTGGAAGGTTACAGAATATGACACAGGACATAATGTCTGATCTGATGAGTGTTATTCAATGCTGTGGTGATGTGTTTAAGGTGGGCGCTCTAGAGCAAGCTATGCTGAATGCATTGCTAATGGACCGCGTCAGTTTTGTGAAGCTGCTCATTGAGAACGGCGTGACCATGAAGCACTTCCTGACAGTGTCTCGTTTGGAGGAACTCTATAACATGGTAACACATTAGATACAGTTTGAATTCACTTTGTTATTAAAGATAGGTTCAATCATCTGGCAGATAATTACATTGTCACCTCTCATTTTACATCTCATTCACATGAGACAGAATAAATGAATTAGTTTGCTAAATGTTATTCAGAATTGGGGGTCCTATGGCTCGAGCTTTTTTGGTGGAGGCACAGAGGTCTGTTAAATTAATAGTAACAGCGTAGAATGGGTGTTGAAGGGGAGCCAAGCCGTTAATTTTTTTTCATAGAGCCTGAAATTGTTAGTGCTTCCCCTATATCAAATAATTTCAAGATGCCATTTGTTGGTGTGTCTGGGTCCTTTTTGAACCCACCTAATATTTCTTTTAATAGATTAATTCTTCGGTGCATATATTTATATACAATGAATATATTTATATTTTGTTATATTGATTAATTTGCTTAATGCACTAAATTTGAAAATGTAAGTTGTCTTAAATCATTGGCTGTTGGTAATTTAATTTCCCTGTATTAAATGCCCAAGCATTTTACTGGTTATTGGTTAAACAGTGGTAAATGGTTGACTTTAATGATGTTAGTTTGATTAGGTCAGTCGAGCAATTGCCTATAATCATCAAAAAGAGCAATAAATTTGATCATCTATATTATCAATTATTTTTATTTCACTTTCCTCCACAGTGTCATCAAGATCACTTTTTACGTCATATTATCGAGGATGCCAAGCAGGTGGGGGGAATCGAGTTTTTAGTTTATGAGACCAGTATGAAATAACCAGTTTTATCAGCATGCTTTTTAATTCTGCCTTTTTGTCATCTCCAGTGCCGCCTTCCTAGACGATATAAGATCTCTCTGATCGATATCGGCATGGTCATCGAATATTTGATAGGCGGTGCTTATCGAAGCACATACCGGAGCAAGAGCTTCAAAGCTGTTTATAACCGAATTCATACTGAACTGAAGGTCTGACCATAAACACCATCTCAATTACCCTTTATTAAGAATTAGTTTACAGGCAGGGCGGCGCGGTGGCATAGATAGCACGGTCGCCTCTCAACAAGAAGGTCCTGGGTTTGAATCTCGGGCCGGGATCTTTCTGTGCGGAGTTTGCATGTTTTCTGTGTACTCTGGTTTCCTCCCACAGTCCAAAAACATGCAGATAAGGTCAATTGGTGATTGTCCATAGGAGTGAATGTGTGTGTGAATGATTGTTTGTCTATGTGTTGCCCCGAGATGGACTGGCAACATGTCCCGGGTGTACCCCCATCTCTCGCCCTATGTAAGCGGGTAAAAAGATGAATGAATGAGTTTACAGGCACCACTTTCCAGTAGTAAACTCTGAAGTCACATGTGGACCATATTATAAAAAACTATATACTATATTTAATGATAGACATTAGATTTGGAAAGGAGTTCCTTTAAACGCTAATTATTAAAAAACATTAGTACTTTGGTAATTACATACTTTTTTGCCAATACTAACTTTTGGAGTGATGTTTCTAAACTGTACTGTACTAAACTATATATAACCCAAGTCAACCACTTTTTGGTCTTCACTGGCAAGAAAATCGAATGCTCAGCCGTTTATTCAGAAAATGATGTAGCTCTTGGATGTTCTTGGCAGTTTGTTTAAACATCATCTGCCATATATCCTCTACCTTTAAGTCTCTTGGCTACCCGAAACCTCTTAAGATTTCCCGTTTAGATCCTGATGATGATGCCACAGGTACCTGAGGCCATGGATACCAAAATTGGCATACGAAAGGGTTGTTCTCTTTTCTTGTGTCATACTGTTGCCATACTAGCAAACTATGGGTATCTCTAAATTATTATTGATAATTGATCTCAATATTATTGATTATATAATTTCTGCCTAAGCTGCTTACCTATTGCAGATTCAGTCTTCTCAGCCTGGTGCAGGTTTATAATTTTGTTTCTGAAGTTTGGAGTGTGACTGTTTGAGGTTATGGACAGGTGTCTTTTATACTGATAATGAGTTCAAACAGGTTCCATTAATACAGGTAACGAGTGGAGGACAGAGGAGCCTCTTACAGAACAAGTTACAGGTCTGTGAGAGCCAGAAATCTTGCTGGTTTGTAGGCGACCAAATACTTATTTTCCAACCATAATTTTCAAATAAATTCTTTAAAAATCAGACAATGTGATTGCCACATGATGATGCCACAGGTGCCTGAGGCCATGGATACCAAAATTGATATAAGAAAAGGGGGTTCTCTTTCCTTGTCTCCCAAATACTGCCAAATATTGCCATACTAGCAAACAATGGGCATCTATAAATTTTATTGTAATTTCTGCCTAGTGTGTTAGACTGACCTATGATGCAACATAGCTGAGACAATGTTATGGAGGGTAAAAATTAGCTACTGGAGAAAATTGGACAAGACATCGAAATCGATAAACATTTAAATTGAAGCATAATTATATACTTCTGGAGAAAGTCTGTCTTTGGACTTTTTTATGTTTTGGTACACATATTTTGGTTTGAACTACTTCTATTACTGGTGTGTTTTTATAATATGGTCACGCCATGGCTTTTTGTTCAAAGGTCTTGGCGTGTGTGTGCATATAAATAGGTGTTTAGGTGTTAAAACGTCACTTCTTTCTTGTTAAAGTTAGTCATTGTTCAGAATTATGTACAAAGGTATGTACATAAGTTTAAGTTGGCCTAATTAATGAAGTTATCATGTGAATTCTGCCTCATGGATACATACTTAAGGCTAAGAAACAACAACATGATTTATTGGAAGTGTTTTATTGAGCTGTTGGCATGTTGGCTAGGAAGGCAGTCAGGACTGTTCAGTATCCAGCAGGACTCGAGCAAAGACATCAGAGTCGAGTATACCACAACCTCAGTTCTACAGGACTGCAGATCCTTATCGACACAAGGTCAGTCAAAAACAAAACATGAAAATGTCACTTTGAAATACAGGCATATTAATTAAATCGCATATATTTCATAGATATGTAAATTACTTTCTTGGTTTATTGTAACATGAAACAAGGAAAATGTCATTGTGTGAAATTCATTCATTCATTCATTCATTCATTCATTCATTCATTCATTCATTCATTCATCTTCTTACCTGCTTATTCCCTAATTTGGACTCACGGGGTTCTCCTGGCGCCCAGCACACATAGGGAAAGAGGCAGTGGAACACCCTGACAGTTCTCTCCACGCTTTTCAATATTTCTGAATATCTTCCAATCAGCAGTTCAACACTTTAACCACTAAGCTACCAATTACTCTCCTTTTGGTTGCTCCCGTTAGTGGTCGCCGCAGCACCTCTTTCACCCCTCCTTCACTATCTGCATGTCTTCCTCTGCATGTGTCCAAACTATCTCAACCTAGCCTCCCTCACCTTGTCTCCAAAACATCCTACATGCGTCGTCCCTATAATTAACTCATTTCTAATCCTGTCCATCCTCGTCACTCCCAATGAAAATCTCAATATCTTCAACTCTGCCACCTTCAGCTCCTCCTCCTGTCTTTTTGACAACACCACTGTCTCTAAACCGTACAACATTGCAGGTCTCGTTATATTCCTATAAACTTTCCTTTTCACTCATGAAGAGACTTGTCGATCACAAATCACTCCTGCCGGCACTCTTTTCTTTGCTTCTCTCACACATTCTTCATTACTTTGCACTGAGGACCCCAAGTGCTTAAATTCCTCCACCTTCACTACCTCTTCTCCCCGCAACCTCATCACTCTATTGCCGTCCCTCTCATGAACACTCATGTACGCTGTCTTACTCCTACTGACTTTCATTCCCCTTCTCTCCAGTGCATACCTCCACCTCTCCAGATTCTTCTCAACCTGCTCCCTAATCTCACCACAAATCACAAAATTATCTGTGATCATCATAACGTCTTTGTCCATGGAGACTCCAGTCTGACCCCATCTGTCAACCTGTAAATAACCATTACAAACAAGAAAGGGCTCAGAGCTGATTTTTGATGCAATTCCACCTTCATCTTGAACCAGTCCGATATTCCTACCGCACACCTCACTGCTGTCACACTGTCTTCATACATGTCCTGCACCACACTCACACACTTCTGTGCTACACCAGACTTCCTCATACAATACCACAACTCCTCTCTCTCTCTACTTCCTTGCCATGAAACCATGCTGTTACTCACCTCTTCCCTCGGCTGAGCTTCCACTACTCTTTCCCATAACTTCATGGTGTGACTAATCATCTTTATTCCCCTGTAGTTATTGCATGTCTGCACATTTCTCTTATTCTTAAAAATTGGTACCAGAACACTTTGTCCCTCTTCCTCCGGCATCCTCTCAACTTCCAAAATCCTGTTAAACAATTTATTCAGGAAGTTCCACTCTTATGTCACCCCACTTCCTTCTTCTTAAAATACATTCTAACCACTGTCATTTACATCCTTTAAGTCCTTTTAGCAAAATCTACCACAATCTGCCCTTCCACATTCCTCTCCTTAAGGCCATACCTACCCATCACATCCTCATCACCTCTGTTCCCTTCACCAACATGACCATTGAAGTCTGCTCCTGTCACCAACCTTTCATGCCTGGATGCACTCTCCAAAACTCCATCTAACTCATTTCAGAATCTTTCTTTTTCCTCCATATCACTACTTGTGGCGCATAAGCACTGATGAAATTTACCATTACAACATTATACCAACTTCTAGCCTTACGTTCATCACCCTATCAGAAACTCTCTTCACCTCCAACACACTCTCAATGTACTCTTTCTTCAGTATTACACCTACACCATTTCTCTTTCCATCTACACCATGTTTAAACCCACCTCAAATGTTCCTGGCCTTACTTCATTTCCATCTGGCCTTCTGTACACACAACATATTCACCTATCTAAGCTCCATCATGTCAGCTAACTTTTACAAGTCATAGCACCAACATTTAAAGTACCCACCCTAACCCCCACTCTCCTACACTTCCCCTGCCGTCTCTGTAGATGTCTTCCCCCTCTTCTTCTCCTCCCTTGGCCAACAGTGGTCCAATTTTCACCAGTACCCTGTTAACCCGGACCTCGACCAATCTGGTATTAAAATCTCATCTTTCTAACGCAACTCTCCCTATTTATCCAGGCTGGGGACCGCAAATAAGAATGCACTGGCTTGTACAAACCTAACAGCTGGGTCAACCACTAAGCTACCACATCATGTCTTAATTTGAAATAGGAATCTCTGTACCCAATGCAGGCAGAGGTGCTTCTGCTTTTTTACTATGTACGCATTTTTTTCTTATGCTTTAGATAAAATCAGAGTCTCTGCCTAAGGCTATGGAGGCAGTGGAGGAAAAGTTGGACGACTCATCCCTGTTTGTCTACACTTTCAATGACCTGTTTGTGTGGGCAGTATTAAAGCGTCGACAACAGTTGGCACTCTTCCTATGGCAGCATGGATCACAGGCCATGGCCCGAGCTGTGGTTGCATGCAGGCTCTACCAAGCCATGGCCAGCGAAGCCAAGGAAAGCAACATGAATGACAGCATTGCAGAAGAGCTGAAGAAATATTCTTTGTTAGTCTCAGCTTAAACTGTATAACAATAAATATACCAGTGGGTTGAGATTGATAAATGAACCATGTTGTAAATACACAAATTTATGTTATAATTAGGATCTAATGCTTGATTTGACCATTTAAAACAAGTGCAGCGTCTTCACGTGTTTGTTTGTTTTTTACTTTAAGAGAGTTTGGCCAGCTTTCTGTGGATCTTTTGGACAAGGCCTTCAAAGAAAATGAGCGAATGGCCATGAAGCTGCTGACTTGGGAGATGACCGATTGGAGTAACTTCACATGTCTACAGATGGCAGTGGCCTCAGGACACAGACCGTTTGTTGCCCACTCATGCACCCAGATGCTCCTTACAGATCTGTGGATGGGCCACTTGAACATGAGGAAGAACTCCTGGTTAAAGGTGTTCTGTTGGGTTATTTGTAAATATAAGGATAATATAAATGTTATCTATTTTTGCCGTTGTGACTGGACCCTCTAAACTACTTATTTTAAAGTTTATCTTTCTTGACTTTTACCTTGTAATATGATAGAACGTTAAAATAGATTCATAGTATAAATTTAGACTAAGAAATACACTTTTTGACCTTTAGTTTTAAAATCAAATCATTTGAATAGACCTTTAACTAATGTCTTTTCATTTACCACAGATCATTGTTAGTATTCTGCTTCCGGTCGGCATCCAGCTGCTAGAGTTTAAGACTGATGCAGAAATGTCCCACGTGCCTCAGAGTCAAGAAGCCCTGCAGTTTGGAAAAGATCCTGTGAGCTTAGAAGAGCTGGATTCTAAAGACATGATGCAAGCAGTGAGAGAATCTCATCATTTCTTTTCATCAGTAACTTGAGACTTTTCTTATAACATTTCTTGAGATATCATGCAGAAGTCATGCAGATATATGGATTATTAACCAATCACCCAACATCGAATGTGCATTCCAATATACATCAAAAGTTTTAAAAGTTCACGCATCAGAATGTAGGGGAGGGAACTCTTTTTGATTTTGATGATGCTAGATAGGCAGAAAAAAATGATCCAAGTTAAAATATTAATGCAACAAAGTAAAGTGGTGTGCAAAACAAATAAAGTTCTGTGGGTGAAAAAACTGTTGTATGAAACATCAGCAGCAAATAGCCAATTTGTCTGTTTAAGCATAAGCATAAAAATAATAAAAAACATAAGCATAAAAATAAACTCCAGTGATAAAAGACCACAGAACTGTTTTACAACCAAAAGCAAGAATTTCAAGAATAAATTATCAGAAAATCATCTGAAGATTTTTTTCAGTCTGTCCAGTTTCAGTGATATTCCAGAGCATAGACCTCTAAACCTGTATTTTCAGGTCACCCTGGATAGGTCTGGATAAGTCTGTCACAGGGCTACATACAGACATACAGACAAACAACCACACACACACACACACACACACACACACACACACACACACACACACACACACACACACA
>JAOTRA010074010.1:0-13770 GCA_026260255.1 Pseudolaguvia tuberculata | reverse complement strand
CACACACACACACACACACACACACACACACACACACACACACACACACACACACACACACACACACACTTACTTATGGACAATTTAGAATTACCAATTAACCTAATGCACATGTTCTTGGACTGTGGGAAGAAACTGGAGTACTTGGAGTAAACCCATGCGAAAGAACATGCAAACTCCACACCCTTTGTCTAGGAATGAAACCCTATGCTTTACAATAAAACTAAAGAACTGGTGTTAAACAATAGCTTATAACAGACAAGCTGCTACCAGTGGAGAAAAAAAAAACAGGACTAAAAAAACAAAAAGTCTCAGATTGCACAAGGATCAAAGAGAAGGAATAAAAGATAAAAAAATAAGGATTAAATAGAAAACTGTATAGGCATTTCTCCCTTTTTCAGCATAAGTGCGTACGGGCAAGCATATACGCTACCCATAAAAAACTGATTTGTGTGATAAATGTGTGGATTTATATTTAATTAGTTAATGATGGTTGTGGAGAAGCAGAAAAGATTGAACCCTATTCTAGTTTCATTAGTGTTTAGGTCTGGTTTCAGATTGTATTACAAAGCCACTCACAGAGAAAACCCATGCAAGCACAGAAAAAACATGCAGTCAACCGTGGTAACTGGAGTGAATATTTTATTTAAAACTTTTATTAAGTTGGTAATTAATTAAAATTTTACTAAAACCACAGGTTCAAAGCGTTAAAATCCAAAGGTATTTGATGTAAGTTTTTTTTGTAATAAATGCAAAGCAAAGAATCTGTGACTAAAACCCCCATGACATTATCCAAACTGTGAGTTTTGTGGTCTGTTTCACCATTACAAATTAGCTATTAAATACTAAATGTAATTGGACAAAAATGCAGATTCATTTGGCATAATCACCCAGCAGAAAACTAGCCAGCAACACTATTTACATGTATAATAACTGAATTAATAAATAGTTTCTCGACAACTGAATAGCACATGAGGCCAATTCAGGTGTGTTGGCTGGATGTATATTCTGTGATTATTATTCACTCTTTCTATCTTGCTTCCTCTCATAGTATATCAATATCTTTAATGCATTCTAATGGAGTCTGATGGAGTCCACTTTCATTCTACTTTCATTCAGAGTCATCAATTTGCTCTGAGGGAACAAACCACTATAATAATAACTATGTACAGCCAGCTTTTAACGTTAGGAGTAAAGCAGCCGATTGCCATAATCTCCAGGATGTGGTAGTCTTTCTGTAACAATGATTGACATCCCCATGTAATAACAGCTTAAAGACTGTGGATCGATTCTGAAAATCACTGAAGTGGTTGAAGGTTAAGTGTATGCTGGGACTTTGGCTGTAGAACATAATGTTGGCTTTGTGCTAGGAATACTCTTATACTAATGTGGGATGTGAGACATTATAAAAAAAAAAACATAGCAATGTAATTAAAACCCCTTGGACTTCTTATGTTGTCATCAATAACTAGCAAGCTGCCGTTTATTGACTGATAGACCTTTTTATGGAAATAAAAACAAAAAGAATGGAACCGTTTGGAAAAGCTGTTGCTGCTATCAAACATACAAGCAAACATAAGCACAATAGGAAAAGTTCATATTGAAGATTATGGCTCTGTAATGAGTGCATTTCCCAGCGGTCACTACACGACCTTCGCCCAAATTCTAATGAACTGTTTTCTGTTCCAGGTCATAGGTTGAAGACGCCTTATTTAAGTTAGAATTTTGACTAAGCACATTGCGAAGTATTGTTTGTCCTAGCAACTGTACCAAGGGTTTCTTTTCATGTTCATACCACATTGAAGGGTTTAGACCTTTTGTCAGTATTCTCATTTACGATTATTGTCTCACTTTTGTTTGCTTCTGTGTATGAACTTCTGCCTGTTTATCGACTTTGACTGTTTGTAGATATAATAAAGAGCGTTCCTGCTTTATGGATCCGGCTTCATGGATTTATTTCAGACATAACTGCTTTTTTTTTTTACCACTCCAAATTTGAATTTTTTCAAGGTTTTTTCCAGTTTCCAACCAATCAGGATTAAAGGAGTGCTTTCATTATTTGTAATCCTGACATAGTCCTCCCTTTTTTTAACTGTGGCATCTGACAAAACACTACCGCTCAGAATGTTTTTTTCACTTTCATTTTTAAGCTTTTTATCACTTGCAATCGTCATGGCCCACTTTATGACACTGTAAACCAATTGTTCTTATTTCTGTTTATTTCTTCTCTTATACACCATTGCACTTGTTGCCTTTCTCTCTGTTTCACTGGCAGTTTTGCTCAGAGAAGGCTTGAGTTGTTTGATATTTTTTGACAACAGTAAGAGGAACTTGGCTCTATTTGCGCGTTTTGCTATGACTACATATTTGTCAGCTATGATACAGCGCCCCAGGAGTTTGAATTCAGGTCTTCCTGGTTTTCCGATCAAAAACTCAACGCTCTAACCATTTGAGCCACCATCTTTTTTCTGTAGTGTATGAGCATGGCTGTGATGGTGCCCTTTGATGGGTTTGCATCTTTGAGTCCTCTGGGCGCTATTCTACTCTGGAAAGCACTGAATGGATGGGTGGATGTCTGTTTCTTTCCGGAACCCTGCAATGTGGTAGTGCAGTGGTTAAGATCTTGGACTGTTTAACTGTTAAATGTTTCTCATCTCCACCAAGTTATCTTAAACTCAAATTGTTCAGTTGTATAAAAGAGATAGATATAAGTTAGCTTGGATACAACTTTATTAACATGCCTTGTTCTGTGACCTTGTTTACGACTTAGTTTAAAGTTTTCTCACAGACCACAATTGGTGGTCACGGGGAACTGGTGGAGCCTATCCCAACTCACATAGCGCCAAACGACATGAAGACTCTGCACAGAAAGAATCCCATTATCATATCGAATTCCAGAAATCCATGAAAACCGTCCGATATTACGATGTAATATGTGTTAATAGCTCTTAAATACATGCAATATTCCCTTATTTCTAGGTTTAAGTAACAGACGGATCGACTTAAAGGGTCAAACATTAGCATATTAACATCCTGCCTAGTGCTAAAGCATTACTGTATTAGCATGCAATTCTTCAGTAGAGCAGTTCTGTAGAGCAATTCTCTACAAAGAACATATCACTTTAGTCTTGTCTTTAGTCAGAATATACACCCATATCGGACTGTATACTTCTTGACATTCTGATTCACTGATGTAATTTTAGAAAGTCAAGTAGTTCAATTTGTCTTTGCAATAAACCCTTAATAAGCTCTTGATCTCCAAAGCTCCAGTAATGACAAACTGGAACCGGCTAATTGGGCGTATGGATTTGAGATAAGCCAATACTCGCACATTAAGCAGAACCGAGTTCACCGAGTGTAAGAGGCAGGAAAGTCATTTTCAAATACATTAACCTCAATTCAAAACCTTGCTTAACTGACCACCTGTTAAATGTAACATAATAGCGTTTTGTCTGAGCTTATTCAGTACTTTTTACCATTAATAGCTAGCAATCAAACATCTTGGCTGATGTAGCATACGGTTGTACTGCTACTTTAGTTATTATCCAAAATCATGAATACTGTATTGGTATGCTTTACAATGGTAGCAACTATGTGAACTAACTGCTTGACACTTTGTTTTGTTTTTTATGTTTTATGTCTGATTTGAATAGCCAATAAACTGGGAAGCATGCCAGTGTAAGATTTCAGCCAGCCTACGACTGGTACTAATCCAGAACACGTTGCAAAGCATCACGTTACATTTTAGATGATATTTTCATATCTTACCCAAGAATCCACTATTGGTGGTTTTCAAGAATTATAACATTTTTTAAAACGGTCCTGTAATTCTGATTATAAGAAATATATACTGTAAATTCCAGTGCTCTGTTGTGTAAATGTAACTGAAGCTTTAAATATTTCTCAGCTTATATCATGCACTGGAACATTCTGAATGGTATATTGGCAGTAAGAAAGATCAGCAGACCTGCTTGCAGTTGCTTATTTTGACATTTTTTCACATCATTTGTTCAAGTTGCAAATCAGTTGAGTGGCGTGTTTATGTTGCTTATACTTGACTATAGTGAGTGCTTATATTCATTCATTCATCTTCTTGCCTGCTTATTCGATAATTTTGGGTCACAGTATAAACTGGTATTAAACGATGTTCACATGTTTTGCTTGAGACTCCCCTGAATATGGCACAGCTTACAACTAAACATTGGTGGTAACTATACCTGTCAGCCATACAACCTTTCCCAAAAACAAAAGATGTATGTGTTTTAAACATCTCAATGTTAGATTGAGGTTCATTATAACATTTCCACTACAATATGAGATTTGGGTCCATTCAACTCTAATAAGATTAGTGAAATCTGGTTAGGAGGTTAAGGGTTCAGTCAGCATTCCAGTTCATCCCAAAAGTGTTGAGTAATGGTAAGATCCTTACTTTTTTTCACTCTAATAATAACCCAGTATTTGATAATGGAGCTCAGAAGTTTTGTGCTAAGAGTCATTGTCATGCTTGAATAGTGTTGGAGTCTCTAAGTTCCTATTTAGCTATTTATAAAAATATTAAGCGTTAAGGATTTTGCATTATTCTGTTTAAAGTAAAGGAAAAAAACATTAAGCAGTTGAAAAGAAAAATGATCTTTAAGTAAAAACAAATGTGAAAACAAATGTAAAATTATTTCTCCTGTCAATCGTTTCCAAATTCTTTACAGAAGTTGTATTTCGTTTGAATGTGATGGACCTGTTAACACAACCCATCCTCTGTTGCATTTTTTTTAATAGGTGTACACCTATAGAGAATTGATGAAATCAATTCAGCTCCTCTATTGGGTGTGGGTTGCACATTAGTTTTGATCATACTGTTATATGTAATGTTATATTATATAAATATATTATATGGCAGTTGTTGATGTTTAGATATTAGCTTTGTATAGAAGCACATTTCAACCTCTATAATGGAATTGAGAAAGAAAGAAAGAAAGAAAGAAAGAAAGAAAGAAAGAAAGAAAGAAAGAAAGAAAGAAAGAAAGAAAGAAAGAAATGATCAAGCTTTTCAAATCAGACTACATATCAGTGCATCCAGTGGTGGTTCTATAACCACATGCAGTTGATGGAGATTTAATAAGAAAGACCCATGCTGTTACAAGATTTTATGTTAAGCAATCTGTGTGCATGTGTGCATACGCGTGTGGGGTTTATAC
Organism: Pseudolaguvia tuberculata; assembly: GCA_026260255.1. Lineage (NCBI taxonomy): Eukaryota > Metazoa > Chordata > Actinopteri > Siluriformes > Sisoridae > Pseudolaguvia > Pseudolaguvia tuberculata. The sequence goes on along the minus strand of JAOTRA010074010.1, from coordinate 8,578 downwards.
AGACTGGTGGGAACTTAAATCTGTATACACACAGATCCATAGACTCATTTCATGGTGGGGACCAAAACTGAGGTCTGGGTACAAAATCTTCTAAATCACACAGGATGAGTTTTTATTTTGAGAACGTAAAAATGCATAAAGGCTAGAGTTAAAGTTTAGGTTAGCTTTAAGGTTAGGCTTAAGATTAGGCTTAAGGTTAGGGGATAAGGTTGGGGATAGAAATTACAGTTAGTACACTATAAAAACAATTAAGATTTTGAAGGGGAAAGCAAATCAGACATTAGTCACGTATGATCACCAAGCCTCTTCCTGTCTTTTTGTCCCATCACCTTCTGTCCTCTTGCCTTCATCTCTCATCACCATCAACATTTTCCCTCATCTCTCTCTCTCTCTCTCTCTCTCTCTCTCTCTCTCTCTCTCTCTCTCTCTCTCTCTCTCTCACTCAATCTCTTTTTCTCTCTCTCGCTTGCTCTATTTCTCTCTCCATGTGATAAAAGCATGGGTCCATTAATGCCTCTATTCCACTTTCTCTCTCTCTCTCTCTCTCTCTCTCTCTCTCTCTCTCTCTCTCTCTCTCCTTCTCTCTCGCTTTCCCCTTTGAGATAAGTGGATGGTCCCATTAGTGCTTCTCTCTTACTATTTCTTTCTCTATCCATCTCTCATGAGCACTAGGAATTAAAGGTACAGACAACAAAGAAAAGAGTGGGTCTATGTACCTAAATATAAAAGAAGCGTTTAAAGGAGGGATGACAATTTGATTGTATGATACTTCTAAAAAATATCACTTTCTTCAATAAAAATGAATTTATTTGGTTATTAATCCAAGCTAATTGAATAAAATCACTTTTATTTATTTATTTATTTAAAAAATGTTATTTTATGTCGAATCTTAATGTAAACATTTAAAAAGGACATGCCCAGTTCTGATGCATCCTTTTATTTATTCCCTTTCTCTTTTACTTCTCTAAAATCAAATTGATTTTCAAAGTGAATCTCCCATTTTTGTTTTCCTCATACATTTTTCATGTCAGCATATGCTTTTATAGAACTTTTGTAATCTTTTTGGGTTTTTAGAAAAAGTTGTAACCAAGGGTTGTGTAACAACGTGGTATTAAGGTAGACTGGATCCATAGATCGCCCACGGATTGGTCGTCGAGAGGGTTGTAGTCCGCTGCGTTACACGTTGCATGTTCAAACTAAGGATTGTATTTCAACAACGCTGATTAAACATTAAATAGCTTAACAGAGGTTGAGTCAGAGCTCGATGCTGCAAGTGATGAGCTCTTTTATTTTTTCCCCCTTTTCCATCTTCCCATTTTCTGACTTATCCTTATCTCAGTTTTTTAGACTCTTCTATAAAGAACAAGATGATAAGTTGGATGGGCAACAGCTTGTGTAGAGCCTTTGGTTGTTGTGACTAAAGTGGAAATATAATAACATAATACTTGTCCTTGAGTTATTAATACCGGGTGAATAATGTTTATAATTGCATCAAGGAACAGCATTTTTTAAAAAGTGTCTGATTGTTTAAATCTGAGAGAATCAGTGTTTGTCCAGAAAAGTTAAAAATAGCATTCTTCTTTTAAGCCTAATATGTGAGGACTAGGACGAGGATGAGGACAAGGGCGAGGACAGGGAAGGATGGAGATACAATAAAAGAAGAGAAGGTGGATGATGAAACCATGAACTTGGCTTTGTTCTCTCATTAATGATTCTGTGTTGCTAACGCGGTGTAAAGTCTTGTTTGCCATGTGACTCAGCCATCTGCAGCCCTTCTGCCACATTTTCAAAGGTGGGACCCTTATTTCAGATCATAAAGCATCGGGTGAGAATTCAATTTCACCTGACAGGAGCCAGGCGTGTGCCAAAAATGCTTTGTAGTTAATTAGTAGTTAAGAGTATAAATTAAAATAAAAAAGGATACATGTAAAACTTCTTGGCTTTGTCTCAAACTCTGCACAGAAAGATTCCTAGTCTTGGGAATCAAACCTAGGTGTGGTGATTGTGAGGTGGCCGTGTTAACCACGCCATCCTAAGCATAGTCATACTGTATATGTCAATAATGTCATCAATCTGGTACAAAGAAAGGTTTTCCGTTTATCCCTATGCCTAGATGGGGAAAACCATAGTGATTTATTTTGATTTTTGTTTCAAATGCTCCAGTGTATTTTCCACTATTCATAATTCAAATACAGCCGTTAAAAAGATTAATGATCTGCTCCAGTGCCACTAAGTAATGTTTCCTATAATGCTGAAATAATTGTGAATATAAAAAAATGGAAGTCGATGTCATCTCAAAGCAAAATGGATCGAGAGTGGCAGTAATACAATAAAAAGGGCCGAAGCTGATGGAGGAAAAATTTCATTACCAATCATAAAGGATGGCTGTGACTGTATGACTGTAATACAGACAGACAAATCATTCTTCATCATGGCCTTTTGTTGCCATGTTTTTCTCCCTCTGTGTGTATGTGTTAATCATTTGCTAATGGCATAATCCTTTGCTGTCACAATGTACTATTGATTACACTAATTGCATTTGCATTCAATAGTACAATAGTATGTAAAATTGATTACATATAATTTTTATAAATGCATCCAACTTTAAAACTCCCAGGACAATGCTAGGTTTACATACAGAGTTCTACCAAAACCACAATTTAGGAATTCACACCTCAAACTTGAAATTATTCATTCCTAAATTCCACATTCCAATTCCATGTTTGTCCCATACATGGTCAGACATAGTACAACATATAGTACATGTTTTCTTTGCATATCCCACCTTGGAAGCTTGGGGTCTCTGAAACAGCGCCACTGGAGCAAGAAGGGTTGAGGATCTCGCTCAAGGATACAGCATTGGTGGGGGGTTTTGTGGTTTGGTGATGTTATACCATCAGCTGTATTTCTGTATTCTGTGTGTTTCTCACAATAAAACGAATTCCAAAGCAATTTATCTACATATTATTAAATGTTGCTTGGAAAATTTCAAAGTTAAACACATTGAAGATTTAGACACTTAAAAGTCAAAATAAATGTTTAGCTCTGTTTCTTTTGCATAATTGTAAAATTATTTTTATTTTTTTGTTACTGTATATTTAGAGGGTTTGATACGGGTGCATGCACCATAATGACAATAAAACTGAGTTTGTTTTACATTGCTGAAAATGTACAGCCATGTAATATATTACCATAAGAATGGAATACTTAAACATTTTTAAGCAAGTATTGAAAGAATCATAAAATCGATTGACATTTACATATCCACATGATGTAACCAAAGCCATATCATAAAGTGATTAGTATTCTTTTCTTTTCTTCTATTTTCTTCTCTTTTCTTTTCTTTTGTGTTGGTTTTTCTTTCTTTCTTGCTTTATTTTTTCTCTCCCTATTTCCTCTTTGTATTTCCTTCCTTCCCTTCTTTCTCCCTTTTCTGTTTTCTTCCTTTAATACATTCTTACCTTTCTTTGCTAAATGCTTTACATCTTTTACCTTATTCACCAACCTGTAGAGAAATTGTTCCTGCTTTAACTCTAATAATTGAATGTCAGTATCAGTAAATTCTTCTTCTTCTTCTTCTTCTTCTTCTTCTTCTTCTTCTTCTTCTTCTTCTTCTTCTTATTATTATTATTATTATTATTATTATTATTCATCTCCTTTCGGCTGCTCCCGTTAGGGATCGCCACAGCGGATCACTCTTCTCCACACTACCCTGTCCTCTACATCTGCCTTATTCATCCCAACTACCTGCATGTGTCCCTCACCACATCCATAAACCTCCTCCTTGGTCTTCCTATTTTCCTCCTTCACCTCCATCCTCAGCATTCTTCTACCAACATACTGCATGTTCTCAACTATCTAATCCTGCCCATTCTTGTTACTCCCAATGAAAATCTCAGCATTTTCAACTCTGCCACCTCCAGCTCTGCTTCCTGTTTTTTTTTGATAATGTCACTGTCTCTAAACAGTACAACATTGCAGGTTTCACTACATTACTATAAAGTTTCCCTTTCACTCTTGCAGAGTCTCATCGATCACAAAACACTCCTGTCACTCTTCTAACACACTCTCCATTACTTTGCACTGTTGATACTTAAGTACTGTTTAGTACTTAAACTCCTTCAACTTCACCACCTCTTCTCCCTGCAATCTCACCACTCCACTGCCTTCCCTCTCATTCACACACATGTCTTACTCCTACTGACCTTCTCTCCAGTGCATATCTCCACCTCTCCAGATTCTTTTCAACTTGCTCCCTACTTTCACCACAAATCACAATATTGTCCGCAAACATCATTGTCCAGACTCCTGTCTGTCCTCATCTGTCAACCTGTCCACCACCAATGCAAACAAGATGAGTGCTCAGATCCTTCATACAATCTCACCTTCACCTTGAACCAGTCCAACATTCCTGCCACATATTTCACTGCTGTCACACTGTCCTCAAACATGTCCTGCACCACCCTCACATACTTCTCTGCTACCCCTGACTTCCTCATACAATACCACAACTCCTCTCTCGGAAACCCTTTTGTACACTTTCTCCAGATCCACAAACACAATGCAACTTCTCTATAATTCTCCATCAACATCCTCAAAGCAAAGATTGCATCTGTGGTACTCAACCTTGGCATGAAACCATACTGTCCTCATAGATGGACCCCACTTCCCTCAGTCCAGCTTCCACTACTCTTTCCCATAACTTCATGGCTGACTGGTCAACTTTATTTCCTGTAGTTACTGCAAGCTTGCACATCTCCCTTATTTGTAAAAATCGGGAACCAGAACACTCTTTTCTCTATTCCTCAGTTATCCTCTCACCTTCCAAAATCCTGTTAAACAATTTACACATAAACTCTACCTCCATGGATCCTAAACATCTCCACGCTTCTACTGGAATGTCATATGGTTCAATCGCTTTTCCACTCTTCATCCTCTTATTAGCTGCTCTCTGCCTTTGTAATCCTATCCACTTCTTGCTCCACCATCTCCACATCATCCAACCTTCTCTCTCTCTCATTTCCTCATACATCAGCTGCTCAAAATACTCTATCCACCTTCTCATAACACTCTCTTCAACTCCTCCTTCGTCTTCCACAGTATCAGTAAATGAGGTCCAAAAAAGCAGGACAGAAAGGAAAGTAAACACATAAAGCAATAAATTATTCAATGCATAGACATAAAAATATGCACTTTGAAGATTTATCTATAGTCCACATTAATGATCGACCCCAGAAAATCTAAGTGCAGATTAAGCTGAGACTTCCTCAAATGAAGCTTGTACAGTACTCTCATCTAATCACATTCAGCACTAATCTGTGCTAACCTCAGCTGTTTATTACCCCCCTAGTCGCCCCGACCGACTTTAATAACTTTTATATAATAAAAATTTCTGCTTTATCTACCAAAAGCGGAATGCTTTTAATCTAAATAGATTACCATCTACAATTTACAGCCTAGCATGATATCTTCTTTCTCTTTTGATATGAAATTAACACTTAAATCGGATTTCACTCTGTATCCAGTCACTGAAGTTGAGAAACATTGCTGTGAGTGATGAAACTCCCCTTGTTGGGAGCTGCTTGGCTGGTGTAAGTTAATTAACTTTGTAGAATTAGAAGTTAATCACCAAACAACGAAAATAAGAGGATGTGATGTCAATGGTCTGAGCTTGTTATAAGTGATTGAGTAATAAGTCATTAAAAACATTAAATCAAAAAATAAAGCCATAACATTTTACTGTTGTACCTGTTAGAGCGTGTCATAAGGAGAGTAGCATAATTTTATTTAAACCTAATCTTAAATATATTTCATTTTAGGGCGTTTGGCAGATGCACTTATCCTAAGCAAATTTAAAACATTTATTTTGTTTTTACAACAAAGCAAATGGAGCTTAAAGGCTTTGCTCAGCAGTCCAAAACTTGGCTATCGTCAAATTTCATTAGTTTTTTGCAAATATGACGCTTTTAAAGCTTTAAGATATAACACTGTTCAAGTCAAATCACTCAATATTTACAATATTTTTTAGTCAAATAATACAATTAATTAACTAAAAAATAGCCAGCATTTTTTTAACTGTCAACAGCTGTCTAAACACATGTCTTAATGTAAGGGTGTAATAGTGTTGTTTAACCAATATGGCTCTGTAGCACAAGATTGCAGTTCAGTGGTCATAGTGATAAAGAGAAAAAAGGGTTTAAATAAACCTCTAGAGAGTTTTGCAAATTACAAACAAAAAATAAATAATAAATGTAAGTCATTTTGGATAAGGAGGTTTGCCAAATACTGTAAATGTGGATTGTACTTTGCATCAATCACTGTGATGAGTCCCCAAGAGTTTCTTCCCTCCTTGAAAACTGTCTTTATTCTGACATTGTTCTGCCAGAATCACCAGTGAAAACTCACGCAAGTGGGGGAGAACATGCAAACTCCACATAGAAATACCCCTTGCCCAAGAATCAAGCTGTGTACCTTCTTGCTATGAGGCAACCGTGCTAAACTGTACCGTGGGAATGGAAAAATATTCATATCCCCTTATATTTTCACTTTGTTATATTGCAGGCATTTGCTAAAATCATTTAAGTTAATTTTTCCCTCATTAATGTACACACAGCACCACATATTTACAGAAAAACACAAATTTGTTGTATTCAGACCCTTTGATCAGTATTGAGTAGAATCACCGTTTTGATATAATACAGTCATGAGTCTTTTTGGGAATGATGCAAAAAGTTTTTCACACTTGGATTTGGGGATCCAATGCCATTCCTCCTTGCAGATCCTCTACAGTTCTTTCAGGTTGAATGATAAATGTTGGTGGATAGCCATTTTTAGGTATCTCCAGAGATGCTCAGTTGGATGATAGACTTTCTACAACTTTCTACCATCTCCTAACTGCATCTCAAGCTCAACCACAGTGATCTTTGGGTTCTTCTTTATTCTCTCATCAAGGCTCTTCTCAGTTTAGCTAGACGGCCAGTTACTTGGAAGAATTCTGGTCATTCCACATGTCTTCCATTTAAAGATGTGCTCTTAGGAACATTAAGTGAAGCACAATTCTGTCTTTGAGCTTTTCAGGCAGTTCCTTTGACCTCTTAATTCTAATTTGCTATGACTGTGAGCTGTAAGGTTTTATATAGACAGGTATGTGTCTTTTCCTTATCAAGTCCAATCAGTATAATCAAACACAGCTGGACCATTTCAAGGATGATAGGAAGAAATGGACCGCACCTGAGTTACTATATGAGTGTCACAGTAAAGGGCCTGAATACTTAGGACCATGTGATATTTCATTTTTTCTTTTAACAAAGACTAAAACATTTAAGGAGGTATGAATACTTTCCATACTCACTAAGTTAATTCTTATTGAACATTTGCATTTACATTTTGTTATAACCCATTAATAATGTCTGTGATTTGACACATATACAGACACATTTCCAGTTTCTTTCTATGTGACTGTTTGTAAATTGTTATGTTTGTAAACTGGTTGTAAGGGTATAATAATGTTATTAAGTGTGCAATACACACAGTGATATTTTCTCTATTACTTATGTTTTTCACCAAATGTGATGGGATAAAAGATGTGCTAGAGTTTTCAGAATGAAAACAGTGTTACACTTTGATCTTAAGCAAGTGTATTCCATCAAGACCGCAAGTTATAAAAAAATGTGTCTGAGTGAGTGTTTGGCTAACCTCTGGTGCTGCAGCGTTGTGGGTGGATAGATAGCAGTCAATTGTTTTATTAAGCGGAAGTGGTGAGAAAGAAATTTTTATTTTAGAAGCCAATAAAAACAAATAACAAACATTTCTGATTACTCAGCATTCGTGTTCGTATCTACGAGTGTTTGTTAATTCAGATATTTGTTGTTATAAATTCTAGAATAAAATTCTGTAATACTAATAGAATTAATTTAATTTAATTTAATTTAAAAAAATTATAATAAAAACAAGTATAACAAGTTCCTCTACTTTTTCATAGATCTTTACTTACAAATAAAATGTGTTCATTCATTCATTCATTCATTCATTCATTCATTCATTCATTCATTCATCTTCTTACCCGCTTATTCCCTAATTCAGGGTCACAGGTGTCTGCTGGTGCCTGTCCAAGCTTACATAGGGTGAGAGCCAGGGATATACCTTGGACTGGTCGCCAGTTCATCTCAGGGCAACACATAGACAAACAACCATTGACCCACACATTCACTCCTATGGACAATTTAGAATCACCAATCGACTTAATCTACATGTTTTTGGACTGTGGGAAGAAACCAGAGAAAGCCCACGAAAGCGCGGGGAGAACATGCACAGAAAGATCCCCGGCCCAGGAATTGAACCTGGGACCTACTTGTAGTGAAGCGACCATGCTAACCACGACTGTCATGCCTCCTCAGTCACCGCCTCACTCTCCCGAATACTAATCCATGTTTTCACGTGTTTCTGTTTATGTTCCCAGGATCCCGATCGTGTCTGCTGTGTCTGTGTCTGTGTCTGTGTCCGCGTCGGTGTCAGCATCTGTGTCTAAGTCACCTCTCCACCCCGATCTCACACCTGCCCTTCCTGCACTCTCTGTGTG
>JAOTRA010073956.1:0-13785 GCA_026260255.1 Pseudolaguvia tuberculata | reverse complement strand
GCGGGGAGAACATGCAAACTCCGCACAGAAAGATCCCGGCCGGGATTCGAACCTGGGACCTTCTTGTTGTGAGGCGCTTGTGCTATCCACTCCGCCACCGCGCCGCCCAATAATGAATCAATGAATACTTATTTTCATCTTTTAATTTCTCCCCTTTTTTCTTTTCAAAAGGTTTTAGCAGTATAGCAGAGAATTTTGAGTTGAATAAAGTTTAATTCAGTCGCATTAGGGCTTAATTGTGGCAAAAATAAGTGTATTATGAGCTAGAAGTAGCCCAATGGTAGACAGCAGGTCTGTAAATTTTTTTTTGAATGACATTTAAAATCTGGACCAAATGTAAGCAGTGTTTGTGTGGCATTTAAATTTTGGGCTGAAAGTGTCCCAGCTGTACACTCTACTGCTTATCCAGGAAGGTTTTTTTTGCAGCCAGATTGAGCTATAGATGGGCTTGATGAACGGGTAAGTGTCGGTCATTATTGGACCATCACTCATTTGCTATGAGACCCAAAGCTTCATTGCCTTTTCTGTTAGCTTTAGTGCAGGTTTGGAGCCATTATCTAGTGGAAATTTGAACCTTGGACCTTCGCTCCAGCCTCCAGCACATGATTCTATTCCTAGGTCCCGGGGGCACTTTTCTGAAAGCAAATAAAGCTAATTATGTTCTTCTTATTCTCGTGTCCGGGGCCTTTTTGTGTGTAGTTTGCATGTTCTCCCTGCGCTTGCGCGGGTTTTCCTTGGGTCCCCCGATTTCCTCCCACTGTCCAAAAACATGTACATTAGGCGGATTGGTAAGTCTAAATTGGCCATAAATACCCAGCCATTAGGGTGCAACATTAGTGCCGGCCCCAAGCCTGGATAAATGGGAGGGTTGCGTAAGGAAGGGCATTCAACGTAAAACCCCCATCAAGTTTTACATTGGATGCCCTGCCTTACGCAACCCTCCCATTTATCCGGGTTTGGGACCGGGCTTTTTTTGGGAGCAGTCGAAGGCCAAAAAAAATGCATGTCCCCCCTCACCACATCCATAAACCTCCTCTTTGGTCTTCCTCTTTTCCTCCTTTCCGAAATTGTTATTCATCGAATTAAATTCTCTTGATGGTTGCTGATATTTTTGGAGATGACCAGATTGTGTGTGTGAGAGCATGTGCTGTGTGTGCTGGATGTTTAAAGCCACTATTTTCTTTCTCAGGAGCACTGTCCTCCCACACCCGTCACCTCTGAAGAAGGTTTATTATATATATTCTCCAAAACAACACACACAGATTCTCAGTGTCTGTACTGACACAACTTGAAATGGCTATGAAATGGCTGCAGATAAACAGGCCAGCATTATAATTTTACAGAAGTGGTGTTAAATGTTTGGTTATTTGTTTCAGTGTTTTGCTTTATATAGAAAAGGCAGTTTCATCATATATCGTTCAATGGCATTTTTATGTCTTTTGCTTGGTTGAACAGAATAGAGAGCTTTAACAGTGAGCAGGTCATCATGACAAAGAAGTGAAATTAAATCATTCTATATCAGCAGATTTTTATCATTTTCAGATTTCGGCCTCTTGTATGTACAGTACTACTATATTTTAGTCTCAATGCTCTCCAAACCCCTTTGATTTTATATTTCATTTAGTTCTTCTTTGAGCCTTCCACGGTAAAAAACCAAATGGTGCAATTTCAGCCTTGATTTGGTTGTTTGAGTCAAATTTCAAAATCCTAAGAAATTCCTTTTATACAGTTGTCTTAATCACTAGTTTGAAGTTTTTACTGACTGGCTATTACTGGCTGTTTTTCTCAGCTTTTTTCCTTTTGTTGCATTTCTGTTAGTATCAGACATTTAACTTGTGAACGTCAATCAAAACAGCACTATACCTGATGATGCAATTGGTAGACACTTTTATCCAACGCAGCTTACATTTATCTTTTTTATACAAGTGAGTCATTGGCTGTTTAAGGTCTTTAGTGCACTTCAACCACTGCACTACCACTTCCAAACCACGGGTCAAAAATGCTAAACCAAGTCCTGTGGACAAAACAGCAATTGAAGAAATTTATTAAGGCATGTCATAAGTTAGCCTACAGATTGTTTTGCTTCTAGCTACCATTTATCGGTAGAATGAGGGATACTGAACATGTCACTGATTGATTGACATATGTAGACAACTGTAGACAACTGTATGACAACTGAGACCCTACACTGAGACCCTCAGGGGTGAGGTAAAGAAGAACCTAAAGATCACTGTGGCTGTGTTTGAGAGATGCAGTCGGGAGATGGGAGAAAGTTAGAGAAAGTCAACCATCTCTGCGGCTCTCCACCAGTCGGGGCTTTATGGCAGAGTGGCCCAATGGAGGCATCTCATCAGTACAAGACGCCTGAAGGACTGGATTGTCCTACACAGTCCCAACAATGAAGCATAGTGGTGGCAGCATCATGCTGTGGAAGAGTAGGGACAGGACAACTTGTTGCAATCTAGGGAACGATGAATGCGGCCAATTATAGGGATATCCTGGACAAAAACATTTTCCAGAGCGCTTCTTGTAACCCTTTATTTTATTTCTTAAATAAAAAATACTTGACATGTAATATTTACATGACATACATAATCATAAGCAAGGCAGAAAATAGCTTCCACTTTCTGAAAGTTTGCAACTACTTCCATGGGTGGTGTGAGCCAATAAGATGGGCTGATTATGGACATTGTTATAACCATGGGAATTCAGAAACCAACAATTTGGTATAATTGTGATTTATTTAAACAAATACCAATCACTGTCCTGTAGGGCTGTTGTCCTGCAGAGGTTAGCTTATCCTAATCAGTCATGCCCAAACTAGCTTGAAAGTAGCTAATGGAATCTATCTAGCTAGCTAATTAAATCAAGGTCTTGCTAAATATACTTTAATGCCCTTATTCCACAAAATGTCAAAATCATCAAGCTTGCAATCTTCATTTAACCCAATATTCAAAGTATTGTTGTCTTCCATATAACATATACAAGGGAAAGGGTAGCTTAATGGTTAAGGTGTTGCACTGATACCAGATTGACCGGAGTAAAATTCTCCACTAGGCCCTAACCCGCAATTGCTTAGTTGTACAAAAGAGCTAAAATGTAAATGTATACAGTTATGGATATGGACAATAAAAGTACACCACATAGACACCTGGCCCACCACAAATGCTTAACTGTAACCTGGTGATAGAAAGTTTATAATGTACACCACAGACACCTATTACCAGGTGTCTGTGGGTGGTCTGGATTTTGTGTTAGTGAGTGTAGGTAGGTATTCAATTTCATTCCAAAGATGTGGTGTTGAAATCAGGACTTTGTGTCAAACACTCAGGTTTTTGAGTGTTATCCAATCATAACAACTCATGTGATAATGGAGCTCAGGGGTTTTGTGCTCAGGGTCATTGTCGTGATGGAACAGTGTTAAAGTCTCAGTTAAGGAATACATACTGCTGAAATGCTGAAAGGCAGAAGGGGTACACCCTGGCAACGTCACCAGTCCATCACAGAGCCACACGCACACTTAAACTCATTCCTGTTGGCAATTTTGAATCACCATTTCACCTAATGTACATGTTTGCTATTCTACACGGCATTCTTGCATTCTTGTGAGGCAACAGTATTAACCAGTAAGCCAATGTGCTGCCCTGTTTTGATTTTTTTTTGTTATTATGTAGTTTGAATTAGCCATGTTTCACACTACAGTCATTTGTTTTCTTGTAAATCACTGATAATTGCAGATCACACAGATGCCACAAGTTGTTTTCTGGCATCTCAAATAGCTCACCATATTTGGGATAGCACACCTAAAATTGTCACGCCCTACCCCTACCTCGTCACTAACCACCATCACCATCACATTATTGTGTTAGCACCGAGTGTGTTTGTCGATATATGTTCTCCTACTCTCTGAATGTGCCTATGTTCGAGTCCTGGTCTTTTCTACGAGTCTGTCTCCTCGTACGAAGCCCACAAAGTTAAGTACCGTTTTTGGAGTCAGCTGGACAAGCTCGGCTAGTACCCGAGCGCAAAAAAAAAGTTTTGTTTTGTTTGTTTGGCTGCGCCAAGAGTTCTGCGACGGCTTTATTTTTCAGTGTAATGGTTACTTTCGCAGTTTTCCGGTAGAGTTTCTGTCTCCAAACCGGAAGAGTGCTTTCGTTATTCTGCTGCTCACTGGGAAAGCCCTAACTTGGGGCGCCACCATGTTTCCACGAGTCAGCAAGGATGTAGACTTTTTATTTTCATTAATGACTGAGGTTTTTGGGAGTCCCCAAGTGATATAGCCTATGCGCCACTTGGACCACGCCCATTCAGCTCAACCCCAGGAAGGACCAAGTAAATCAAGTGAGCCTCTTCCAGGCTGCGAGTAGGTCACGGCTCTCCCACCAGGCTCCGAGGAGGTCGCGGCGCTCCAACAGGCTCCGAGAAGGCCAGTGGGCCTTGTTCTGTTCCTGTCAAGGAGGCCTAGAGGCCTCATTCTGTTCCTGTCAGGGAGGTCTGGAGGCCTCATTTTGTTCCTGTCGAGGAGGTCAGGAGGCTTCGTTCTGTTCCTGTCAAGGAGGTCAGGAGGCTTCGTTCTGTTCCTGTTGAGAAGGCCAGGGGGCCTCATTCTGTTCCTGTCGAGGAGGCCTCGTTCTGCTCTCGTGGAGGCCTGGAAGCCTCGCCCTGCCCCTGCCCCCCTGGACTATGGACTATTCATAGACTCGGACCCCCTCATGTTCCTCCGGTGTGACATGGGCTGTGTACTATGTTTTTCTGTGTAAATAATTTTTTCAGCGTGTCTCCGAAGTTGTGTTATTTTCTATTTTGTTCTGTTTAGAGCCTCAGCCCTCTGTGTTTTGTTTTGTTGTTCTGTCATGTGCTTGCTTTGCTTCAGTGCTGTCTTGGTTTTCTCATTCCCCATCCAGGTTTTCCTGTCCTGTCCTGTCTTCACTTCCTTGTTAAGTCCGCATTTCCTAGTCCTGTCCTTGCTCCTTCAGCCTGTACTGCCATTGTCATGTTCGCTGTTCTCGCTCCTTCGTGCTGCCCTCGTCCTGTTCTGTACTGTCCTGTCCTTGCGCCTTCGTTCTGCCCTAGTCCAATCCTGCCCTCCTCCTATCCTCTGCCCTTGTCCTGTTCTGTACCGTCCTGTGTCCTCGCTCTCTGCCCTCGCTCTCTGCCCTTGTCCGGTGTCCTCGTTCCCTGCCCTTGTCCTGTGTACTCGTTCCCTGCCCTCGTCATGTGTTCTCGTTCTGTGTCCTCGTTCCCTGCCCTCGTCCTGTGTCCTTGTTCCCTGCCCTCGTCCTGTGTCCTCATTCCTGTCTCTCGTTCTGTGCCCTCACTCTCTGCCCTTGTCCTGTGTCCTCATTCCCTACCCTTGTCCCGTGTCCTTGTCACTCGTCCTTTGTCCTCTTTCCCGGTTCTTGTCTGGTTCTCGTTCTCCTCTCGGTCCCCTCTCTCGTCGGGTCCTCGTTCTCATCTCGGGTCCCCTCTCTCATCTGGTTCTCTTTCTCGTCTTGGTCCCCTCCCTCATCTGGTTCTTGTTCTCGTCTTGGTCCCCTCTCTCGTCTGGTTCTTGTTCTCATCTCTGTCCCTTCTCTCATCTGGTTCTCATTCTCGTGTCGGTCCCCTCTCTCGTCTGGTTCTCGTTCTTGTCTCAGGTTCCCTCTCTAGTCTCCTCCTGGTTCTAATCTCTCTGCGCTTTCTGGTCCCCGATCTCTCTCTCTCTGATCCCTGATCTCTCTCTTCCCGCGTTCTGGTCCCCGATTTCGCTCTCCCCGCTTCCTGGTCCACCGCTTCCATGATCTCTCACGCCCCACTTTATAGTCCCCGATCTCTCTCTCCGCTTCCTGGTCCCCGTTATCTCTCTCTCGGGTCCCCGATTTCTCTCTCTGGTCCCCGGTCTCTCTCTCCCTGCGTTCGGGACCGCAGTCTCTCTCTCCCTGCTTCCTGGTCCATGATCTCTCTCTCCCCGCTTCCTGGTCCCCATGATGTTAAATGATGTTTAGAATAAGAATGCCAGGAGGCGTTCTTTGAAGGGGGGGGTACTGTCATGCTCTACCCTTACCTTGTCAATAACCACCATCACCTGCTGAGTATGGATGCGATCAATCAGCCGGTTGATGGTGCGTTATTTAATGTGAGCGCCATCCTTACAATGGCGCGGATTATTGTGTTAGCACCGAGTGTGTTAGTGGATATATGTTTGCCTACTCTCTGACTCTGCCTATGTTCGAGTCCCCATCTGTTCTTCTTGTTCAAAGCCCACAAAGTTAAGTACCGTTTTTGTTAGAGCAGAGTTGCTGTGCGGTCTCGTTTTGTCTGGTTTAGCTTAGTTATAGAGTTTTCTACTTACCAATAAATAAAGGGTTGCTCCGTATCGTCTGACTCCTGTTGGTATTTATATATCCCATTACAAAAATAAAGCTTTCGTCGCTGCAATTTATTACATCAAGTAATATTACTTATTATCCCATTACCCTGTTTTTCATTAGGGCAGTCCGGCACACTGTGCATTTCATAGCTCAAGCAACAAGGGCAAAAACAGGATTTATTAAATATTTTTATAAGACAACTACAATTATGCAATTGTATATTTTTTATAAAAAGCTGAGATGAAAACAGGGGAAAAAAAGTTGAGTGACCTGAAAAGGACACTTTTAACTTAAACAAACTACACCACCGCGCCAGGTATTTTTAAATAGGGTTATTAAAGAAAGAAATAAAATGTTCTGGATATTAACACACATACTTTAACATTATAATCAGTGAATACAGTCCTGATTATGGATCTGGTTGTATTAGATGGTCCCAAACAATCAGTTCTTGTAAATAAGTGTGGGTGCAGGAGAAATAGGCAAGAAAAAAGATCTGAACAACTTTGACAAGAGTCACACTGTTATGGAAAGCAACTAGACTGGAGTATCTCTGACAGGCTTTTGGGTTTCTCCAAGTCAGCAACAGTGGCCCAAATAGGGACAAAGCACAAACTGGCCTCAAAAGGCTTTCGATGCATGGATACCAACAAAGATATCCTATTGGACCTGAGCCAACAAAAGGTCTACTGTGGCACAGGTTACAAAAACTGCTGTTTTTCTATAGATTATTATAAAAAATAAACACTGTAGATTTATTGAAAATGCTAATTTCTCTTTTCTCAGAACAGATTTGAAATTTGGAAAATAATGACAAGCTACTGTGATTGCGGCAAGGCACGTGATCTGCTGAATACGAGATCGTGTATTGGGATATCGTGTACTAGATCCTCGACTCTTGCAGGAGAAAGGACACCTTAGAGTATCTTGTTGACTGGGAAGGAGGAGAATTGCTGAGTGAAGTCAGAGAACATCCTGGATCCATCGTTGATCAGAGACTGATGTATGGTTTCCTGTTCTGGGTCATAGGGTGAGGGTGCTGTATATAAGTTAACCGTTTGTCATTATAACCATACCAAGCATTCACATATTTCCTGATGATTATCTGTTTTCTGACCTTACATCTGTTTCCTCGTTTTCTGTATTCTGCCTTCCGCTTTGGATTTGTACGCTTGTATTATCTGCTGAACTGTCTATGGATCCCTGCCTAACACAATGCTTCTAAATAAAAAGTGTAACTGCATCATGGACCCGACCAAAAATGATTCATTACACCAGGTTTGTAAAAGATTGCAACCATTAATAACCCGCCACATCTGACACAACTTCCGGATCGTTAAGTGCATTTAAATGGGCAGCTGAAATGCTATATTTCCCAATACAGCACATTCATGAATAACATGAGATCGGTGTTTAAAAGTAATGACCAATAAAGAAAGAAAGAATAAGGAAACTCTTTCAGTCATCAATACAGATGATCAAGAGGTCGGGAACCAGGTGTGGCTCTTTTGATGATTGCATCTGGCTCGCAGATTTTGGCTTTTCTGATAAAACATAAAATATTATCACTTGTTTTAATCCGTCCATCAATTTTCCACTGCTCATATCCTGTTCAGGGCTGCATGTGCTGCAGGAGCAATTGTCCATTATTTTGGATGATAATAGCCTACGTTGCCTGACAGGTAAACAGGTAAACGCCCCCTTTTGAATCAGTCTAAAAATTTATTACATGGCTCTCACTGAAATAAATGTAAAAATATTTTGCTTTCATGGCTTTCTGAGTCAAAAAGTTTCCTGACCCCTGCTCTTCGCTAACGTATTCCCTAATTCAGGGTCACAGGGGTCTGCTGGAGCGTCCAACTTTCTAAAAGGGCGAAATGCAGGAAGGTTAAACCCCGGGGAGGTTACCAGTCCATTACTATACTACATTGACACTGACTCCTATGAGCAATTTAGAATGAATAAATCAACCTCATCAATCAATCAGTCAATCAATCAATCAATACATGATTATAGAATGAGGGAGGAAATAGGAGTACCCAAAGTAAACCCACAGGAAGAAAAAACCCTTATTAAAAAACAAAGATTCTAAAGTGCATGTACATGTATCAAACGCTAAATGTGCACCCTTACCTGTCATAAAGAATGAAACACTTAATAACACTTTTCATCTTTGTATATAACTGAATAAAATGCTGGTAAATTTAGAGTAGTGGTGTAGTGATTAGATGAATGTCCCTGTTCGATATTTCTGTGTGAAATTTGCATGTTTCTCCGGGTTCTCTGGTTTCATTCCACATTCCAAATTCATGTACATTGCCAAAATAGTGAGTGTAATTGATTTTTCCTCTATGTGTGGCCCTGCAATCGACTGGTGTAACCCTGCCTTTCATCTTAAGTGTGCTGGAATAGGCAATCATGTCCCCTGTATGTCATATCAATCAAAATGACTGACAACAATGAGTGTTGTATGCCAAATTCCATTCATTCTACCCATTACTATCCATTGCTAATTATTCATCCATCTGAAACGATTTACTGTGGCTACGTGTCCTTAACTGTGATTCTATTTTCTTGCATACAGTTGCCATTTAATTCAGCAAGCCTGAGATTTTCCAAAGATGACTGTGACTAGAATATATTGATTTGGTTGTGTACTCCTATAAATCCATTTTTTAAAGAGTGTGAGTTTAGACATGTATGTATAATCTGTTATTTTATGAAACAAATTAATTGTTGACAGTTATTTATTAAGTGCTATATTCTACAAGTCAGTGTTTGTTCCTAGAGCACAGAACTTTCAGAAACTGTCACACATCAAACTAACTTGTTAACAGTTACTGTAAATACTGTCAAATTTCTGAGTGTTTTCGATCTTACTGAACGTTGAGGCATGATCGTGTTTCATGTGTCAGCGTTAGTGCCTAACAAGATCTTCTACGAATTTTGACCCAGTATTTGGCACAGGACTACATATCTGTATATCTGCTACAGGACTACAGTGATTAGTCACCCTCCCTCCCTGAAATCAATAGGGTTTGATTCATTTAAGTACCACACAAACACACACATAGGGCAGGTTAAATGTTAAAACTTCTGAATATTCAGCCTAAGGACAAAATAACAAATGCAAATGTATGTATCTGGTAAGAAGTAGGTTCGGACATAATGATATATAAGCGCATAACCTTAGGAGATTATCTAACATCCATTGCTCAAGCACCGCAAAACACTTCAAGGAAGAAACACAGATTTAGTGCTGCAGAATATATTATCCTGCCAGTAAAGATGGGACTTTTTGGACTTCAAGAATCGTAGTGCAAAAATCATTATTATAAAATGAGACGGTCATGAAAAACAATAAAGTTTAAGGAAAAAAACCAACTTTTGTGAAAAGCAAAACACAAAGGCTGTCTTTACTGCTGAATTGTCAAATATAAAATAAATTATTTCATTGTTTAGCGCAACATGTAAAAAAGTGAACGAACGTAATGAATAAAACAGAGGAAGTGTTTACATCTATGTATTGTGTTGTTTAAGATTTTTCTTGTTATTTACCTGATGTTTACCCATACACACAATAATAATAAATAAACATAAAAATCTCTTGAAATAAAGTATGCAACAATGCAATTTCTGACTTGTTCAGAGAAATTTAATCATATTCCTGTGAAAGGTTTACAATAATAATGTTTGGCCAAATGTAAGGTTTAGTCAATTTAATTTTATTTGTTTAGCTCTATTGCATCAAAGCAGCTTTACAGAATGAATGGTAATCCTGATAGTTTGTCCCTTATGAGCAAGCCGGGGGCAACGGTAGCAAGAAAAAACTCCCTAGAGTGGTATTAGTAAGAAACCTTGAGAGGAAGGAACCACTCAACAGGGAACCCATCCTCATTTGAGAAAGAGAAAACGGTTATTTACTGTATAAATGGTATTGAGGTTGTAAGACACTAAGAGTTGAGTGCAGGAAAGGACTCATACAGCCTAACTAAATGTAGAGCCGGAGGAAGTCACAGACATGAGAGATCCCCAATATGTAAGGCAACCAGACCACCACCAAAAACAACCGAGTGATCGGTGAGATTGTGGAGGACAGCATCCATGTAAGGGGGACTACTCTGGCTGTTGACCACAGGAGGGCGACATCGCCAGAATACTGAGCTCCAGCTTCTTCTTCCCCTATAATCAGGCAATTAGGAAATCAGGCAATTAGGTAATTAGGCTATTAGGCGTGGCCACCTTATATAAGGCTACATCACTAGAACTCTTTGTGAAGTATTGTTTCTCCAAACCTTAGTGAGCATGTTAACCAACCTTCTATCTTTGACCTCCCAGCTTTCGACTATTGGACTGTATCTCGTTACCCCTTTGTCTACCGTTTTGGACTTGGTTGTTATCTACTCTTTTGTCTTCAGACTAATAAACGTTTGTGAGTACTAAACGCTGCATATCTGCATTCATGGACTCGGCAAACAACCGGGCTACTCAGCCCTCACAGAATACTTCACCCACTAAGGGTCCAGCAGTCATCAGCTCCATGGAGGATCTTCTGGCTGCCCTCAACCTCCAAGCTCAGGTGCTTTGCAACTTACAGGAGCAGGTCACCGCCATGACCCATGCCACCGCGGCGTCTCAAAAACGCCCTTATGGGAACACGCCCACTGCCCTGTCTGACAAGTTTGACAGGAACCCCGGAAAATGGCAGGGGTTTATCCGAAACTGTCGAATCCTGTTCGAGAACCAACCCCTGGGGTTCCCCACCGAGGGGAGATGTTCCTGCCTACTTTCCTTCCTAACGGGCCGTGCATTAGACTGGGCAGCGGCTGTGTGGGAGACTGATGCAAACATTCGTTCGTCTAGTGACTATTTCTTTGCGGAAGGTAACACCCCGCGGGGGGTCTGGACATACCCTCGAGACTGTTCCGGCTATGACAGGAAACCAACCTGCTGCAGAGTATGCCATTACCTTTCGCACGCTGGGTGCACAAAGCGGAATGAACGAGGTGGCACTCAAAGCCTTATTCAAGAAAGGGCTGAATTCTGACCTCCAAGCAGAGTTAGTGTGCAGAGGTGAGTCGGATTCTTATAATGAGTTCATCCAAAGAGCGATCCGGACGGATAACCTCTTACGAAACCACCCCACTATGTCTAAGAAACCTCGCGCCGTGAGGCCTGGAAGAGAGTACAGCCTCCCAGATTGCACCAGTGAAACTGAACCCATGCAGGTGGGGTCCCACAAACTTTCGGATCATGAAAGACGGCGGATGCTGGACCTATGTGCTTATTGTGGAGAACCGGATCCCGAGCTCGCGCAGTGTCCGCACAAATCCTGTCCATGTGTGAGTACCCCATTATTTTTGGTCCAGCATGATCCAAGTTTGTCAGTGTTTGCCAGGCTGCTATTTAATGGAGTATCTCGCCCTTTCTCCGCCTTAGTGGACTCGGGATTGGCGATAAACATCATGGATGAAGGGGTGGTACGAAGACTCCAGGTGCCCACCATCCCGTGCGACCCTGCGATCCACGTAACCGCCATCGATGGGCGACCCATTGGCCCCGCCATACGCCGGAAAACTGCAATGCTTACCATGATTATCAATCACTCACACATTGAAAAGATATCCTTTTACGTCAAATCAGCGCTGAAAACTCCACTCGTGCTGGGATTTCAGTGGCTGCAAACACACAATCCAGTTGTTTCGTGGAGAAAGGGTAAAATTACGGGCTGGTCCTCGCACTGCCACAAGCACTGCCTCTCTTATAAGCAAGTATTCACCGGAGCCTGCTTACTAAGCGCAACTAGCACATCGGACACATCTCGGGTGCTGCGTTGCTATGCTGAGGTTGTCGAAGTCTTTAGTAAGGAGCGCGCGACTGCGTTACCCCCACACCGCGAGGGCGATTGCGGCATAGACCTCCTACCCAACACTTTGCTACCTAAAAGTCGTGTTTATCCTCTATCCGGCCCCGAATCCAAGGCTTTAGATGAGTACATTGAGGAAGCGCTAAAACACGGACACATCGGCCCGTCCACCTCTTCAGCCGCGGCTGAGTTTTTCTTTGCGGACAAAAATGACGGTGGTTTATGCCTGTGTATAGACTACCGAGGGCTCCTACGCGATCACAATAAAGTATAGATATCCCCTGCCGTTAGTACCGGCCGCACTGGAGCAGCTCATGAATGCGTGCATCTTTACTAAACTGGACTTGCACAGCGCGTATAATCTAATCCGTATTCGCAAGGGTGTTGAGTGGAAGATCGCCTTTATCACCCCCACTGGACACTATGAGTATCAGGTTATGCCATACGGTCTATGTAACGCACCCGCTATCTTCCAATCCTTCATCAACGATCTGTTCAGGGACATGCTGGGGGTCTGCGTAATAGCTTACATCGACGATATCTTGATTTATTCTTTGGATATGGTGAGTCACCAAGCGCAAGTCCTTCAAAGACTATTAAAAAACAAAATTTTTTTTAAAGCAGCGAAGTGAGAGTTTCACGATCTAATGTATGGTTCTTGGGGTACCACGTTAGCCCAAATGGGATCGCCATGGAAACAGAACGAGTGAGGGCCATACAGGATTGGGCTCCTCCAAAGATGGTAAAGGAGTTACAGCGGTTTCTAGGATTTGCTAACTTTTACATGCGGTATATTATAAATTATGGTCAGACGGCTTCCCCCTAACCTCCCTGCTTAAGGGAAAGCCCTCCAAGCAAGCTTGGAGGGCTCAGGTGGGGCCCAGCGCGCCTTTGACACCCTCAAGCGCAAATTCACCTCCGCTCCAATATTAGCTCACCCCGACCCGGCGCACCCGTTCATAGTGGAGGTGGATGCCTCCGACAGTGGGGTTGGAGCTATTCTGTCCCAGAGGCGAGGAGTCCCTCTGAAAGTACACCCATGCGCGTTCTTTTCGAGGAAGCTAACACCTGCTGAAGCCAACTACGATGTCGAAAATAAGGAGCTTATGGCTATCAAGTAAGCGTTAGTAGAATGGCGGCACTGGCTAGAGGGTAGCACTCACCCGTTCACAGTCCTCATAGATCATCTGAATTTGGAGTACCTCAAAGGGGCCCAGAGGCTAAATGCGCGTCAGGCCCGGTGGGCCTTATTCTTCTCCAGATTTGATTTTGTGGTCACCTATCGGCCCGGTTCAAAGAATGGTAACGCCGACGCATTGTCCCGCTGTTTTGACCCTCCTAACAAACCCAATGGTAAAAGTGTGCTACGCCCAGAAACTGTGGTGGCCCCTGTATTATGGGACCTAGCGGATGAGATTAGGAGGTCAAATGAGGGCTCTCCAGCTCCTGATGGTCACCCCGACATTAAGGAATACGTCAAACCAGAGTTTCGCCACCGTCTAATAACATGGTCTCACTCGTCCCTAGGTTCTGGCCACCCGGGAATAAGACGAACCAGCCACATTGTGA
>JAOTRA010073923.1:0-13789 GCA_026260255.1 Pseudolaguvia tuberculata | reverse complement strand
AATATATTAGTTTTGCAAACCTGAGGTAGCAGGAGCTGAGGGCTGTCTCCTGATATTGGGACCTGTCTCTGGTCTGCGTGCACCTGTGGTCAACAGGAAACATCAGATCAAACAGTGGAACATAGGTACTGAAATGGACTATGCTAATTAGTATGCAATTCGTAATTCTGTGCGCTGATTTTTCAGCCTTTAAATAGCGGCAGCGTTTTACTTTCTGTTTTTGGATCATTGTGTTTGGTGGCATTGGTTTCTGCAAGTATGCGCTTGCGTTTATTTATGTATGCTTTTGATTCGCTTTGGATTATTATAAATCCTTCTTGTTTTGGATTCTAGAATTTTCTTGGCGTTCTTGGGTTTTCTTTTTCTTAATAAATTTACTCTCACCTTACCACTCTGCATCTGGGCTCGTTTCCCCTGCCCTGTGACTTCTGACAATTATTCCTTCACTCCACCATGACAATGACTCCCATGATCTTCATTAAGTCATGGAGTATTATAATAGGATGGCACTCAAAAATGTGAGTATTCTGCACAAAATCTTGATCTTAAAAACACTGAACACACCTTTGGGATAAACTGGAAAGCCAACTACACTCCAGACATCCTTACATGATGTGAGTGTCTGATCTCATTAATATGACTGTTGCTGAACAAACTCAAATCTCACATTCAATGTCCAAATTGTAGTGAAATTTTAATAGAATAGCACACCTCAATCAAACAGCAAACGGGAGAGTAAATCTGGAATAAAATGCCTAAAAACACACAAATCTAACTGTCAGGTGACCACAAAATTTTCTGAATACTATACGTTTTCTGGTTAGTTTTAGCTAATTATTTTAGCATTCCTAACAAAAATCGCTACATGAGAATAAGAGTTTTACCTGGGTTAATACGAGGTGAGAATCGACCTGCAAAGGCTGAACCACCTTTAAATGCTTTAAAGAAATATGACATTCAGACTTTAGGGTGATGTTCTGATTAACATGCAACATTCATTCGATGATTGAATGAATTTACTTACCTTGAAAAGGAGGAGGCTTTGCCTGGGCATTCTGTGTCTGTCCTACAGCCAATGTTGAAACAGAATGATTCATGCATTTTGAGATGAGCATTCTGGCAACATTGGATACATTTTATAGTGATTTTATTACAATTTCTTTACATTATCTTTCTCTACACTGGACTGGACTCCAGTGTAGAGATCAATATATTATGAATTTGGCAAACTTTTCTTAAAAGCTTCAATATTTAGGGGAAAAAAATATAGGTTGTTAGCAAGTTTTTCCCAATTTGCACAGCTTCTTTCAAAGAAGATCCAATTGAAACAATAAAATTAATTCATTAATTTATTTTCTATACCAGTTTATCCTCTAATTCGGGGTCATGTGGGTCTGCTGAAGCCTATCCTAGCTCTCTGAACAGCGACAGGCAGGAGGGGTACACCTTAGGCAAGTTGCCAGTCCTATAGGCTAATTATAATCCACAACAAACCTAACATACATGTATTTAGAACTGTAGGAAAAAACCAGAGGACCCAGAGTAAACCCACAAACAGGAAGGACATGCAAACTTCCCACAGACTGGCCTCTACATAACTTCTAAAATCTACAATGCCAAAGTTTGTACTAAAATCCTTAATGAGATTTGAAATGATGAAATTGACTAATTTAACATGGTTTTACAGACACCAGAAAAACTGTTATATTAACAACTGTATAGTTGATGGTCATGAGTCTTTCATATGACCCTTCAGTTACTATTCTAGTATCTTTACAACTGAGTCATTAATACACTTTGTGATCACTTTAAATGATAAGTTAATTTTCATTCAGTTTGAATGAATTCATTCATTCAACTAACCTGATTATACTCTAATTTGGGGTTTGCTGAAACCTGTAGGGCGAGAGGCAGGAGTACACAGATTGCCAGTCCATCGCAGGGCCACAGACACGCACACTCACTATGGGCAATTTAGAGTCACCAATCAACCTAATGTAAATGATTTGGATTGTGGAAGGAAACCGGAGTACCAAGTGAAATTAAAATTAAATCCATACAAGGTCATGGGGGTCTGCTGCGCCTATCCCAGCACACATAGGGCGAGAGGCAGGGGTACACTCTGGACGGGCAGTCAGTCCATCCCAGGGCAACACATAGACAAACAATCTTTCACACACACATTCAATCCTATGGACAATTTAGAATTAACAATCGACCTAATATGCATGTTTTTGGACTGAGGGAGGAAACCGGAGTACCCGGAGGAAACCCATGTAAGCGCGGGGAGAACATGCAAACTCCGCACAGAAAGATCCTGGCCTGGGATTCGACCTGGGACCTTCTTGTTGTAAGGCGACTGTGCTATCCACTACGCCACCGCTCTGCCTAAAATTAATTTGAAAATTTATAAAAATTTAAATGTGTACATCTAACCTAGTCAGATTCATGAACCTGGAGCCAAACTCTTAAAACACTGGATAGAAAAAATACAATTAACCATTTTCACAGATTTTTCTAAAAACCACTTAGTTTAACAAATCACGATACATTATTAAAAATGACACCTTTACTGAACCAAATAATTATTTCTAATAAACTTACGTGCACTGGCTGCTGCGGCCACTGAGGCAAGGTATGGGTGACTGTTGCCTGGATTAGAGAGAAAGTTAAACTTTTGAAGGAAAGATAGAGGAAGGGAAAGGGCTGAGCTAAATGTATAAAATATAAATAGCAGAAAAATAAAAATGATCTAATTAAGGGACTAATGATATTCATGCGCCTCACATACAGTACAAGCACAAATCCTTTCAGGACATGCAGTGAACAGATGAGAACTTTACCATCATTAAAATGAAGAAAGGTTTGCTGTTACTTAGAGCGGAAAGATGAAAAAAAAACTCATAAAAAAGAAAAAGAAATAATGGGTTAGTTTAATATCACTCCATCACACCTCATTTCTTATATTTATCCACTCCATATATTTGATATTGAATATTTTTTTATGTAGGGGTATCATATAAGGAGGATATAGGAGGAAATAAGCCCCATTTCCATCAAACTTGAAATATAATTCAGTCAGCCACCAATTGTACAAGTTATCCAATCACTGCTCTGTAGATCTGTATGGAGGAATGAACCAAAATACTGGCAACAGTGTGTGAAAACCTTGTAAATAAATAAATGTGTAGCAATGTGTATTTGCACATTTTGTAAAAACACAGCACACAGCATTTTTCTCTCCTCTTTGAGACCCTTTTTATACAGTTAATCATTTCACGCCTACCTGCATCTCTGACCACTGCCCGTGGCTTAAAGTTGGTTGTTGTAGTCGTTGTGGGGGGTGAAGTTGTGGTCGTGGTAGTAGTGGTTGGCTCACGTGTGGTTGTTGTCGTCTCCAGAGTTGTTGTCATGGGCAATGCTGTGGAGAGTGCCAAGATTTTGGGGTTTTGTTGACCTTTTAAAGGGACAGATGGGCGAAAGGAAAAAAACAACTTGTACAGTAACTGTAGTGTTTAACTGCATTCCGATGTCTGACCAATGCAGACTGAGGCAAAGGTTAATGAACCTACGCTTTTGTGACTCAAACAAGTATATTTTGCTGTTGTATACTGTACTTCTGGTAATGCCAATAAGTCCACTGAAAGTGAGGAAAGGAGGCAAGAATATGGCAAAAGCTCTCAGAAGTTCCAATAATTTAAGCAATAATTATTGTTAATGTTGTAAAAGATGAGAAAACACTCACTTGCTTTGACTGTGACAGATTTTGAAGAAGTATATTCTAATGTAGAGGGGTAGACCACACCTTTCTTTGGTTTGCCGACTGAAGTACAATAAAATACTCAAACAAGTCAGAAACACCAATCATGAAAAGTTCTTGCCCTGGAATTGAAGCCCATGTTACCTGCTACTGTGAAAGACTCTCTCCATTTGGGAAGCGACAGGGAGCGGATGCCATTTGCAAAACTGCCTTTATACTCTTCTTGGCCTGCCAACTTCTTTACTATAACTTTTCCGCCAGAATTTGTAATGACTCCTCTGGAAGAACCAAGGGATTTACTGATTAGCCATTTTCTAGCTAAAATCACCAACACACTGCAGAGAACTGTTAAGAATTTTAGAGCTGCCTTTAGTCCTACTTGTGAATTGCGGCATTGCAAATGCTAGATATGGAGGCGAAGATGCTTCCTCCATAAACCCTCTCCTTGGTCTCACGGCAATTGGATGGGCACCGAACAATGAATTCTGGGAAACTGATCTTTCCTGCACGCACATCGCATTCTATATCTGGCACCACTAAGGAAATGTAATAAATCACATGACATCATTACAAAGCCATTAGCAAAATTATTCTTAATGAGGCACAAAGTTCAGGCAGGCTTATACCTTGTTTTTCTTTCTTGTCTTTTCCATTTGGCTTAGCCTTACTGCTAAAAATAAGGAGTCCTAAGACAAAAAAGGGTAAGACAATCAGTTTGACAATAGAGTATCATTCTATATTGAATTATCATTAGCTTATGATCTGTTCAAGGTTTACAGTAGGTTTTAGGTATTGACATTAAAATTTTACTACTTCTTCCAAAATACAGATATACAAACAAAATGGACATACCAACAAAAACTGTAATAAGTGGAGATCTGATCATCTTGGATAAAAGAACGGAGAGGATATAGTATGTTGGTCTGTTGATCTTGACCTAGTAGAAAGAAATGCAGACCATATTGGTTGGTGGAGAAAGTCTTACAGATATGGACAAAAATACGATACCAGACCATCACACCAACATGAAGGTGTTCAGCAAACTGTTCTATTATGATATCACTGGAACCATGTCAATACCACTGTGCTCAAAGCTCCTGAGTTCCATAAAGAAATGCTGCGTTATTATTGTTATGGAACAACTCATAGACCTGAATCAGCATACTGACTACACCTTAGTTACATTCCCAACAGTAACACTTGAACTTAAAATACTATTCACTATTCTGGATAAATAGGATAAGCTCAAAAGCCACACTCCGAAATTTAGTGAAGTGAAAAATCTAATGAAAAAGTCCTTTGAAACTATAAGTAAGACTAAAAGCATACACATATTCTGGAGTAGGATGTTCAAAACAACAAATAAACGTAAGGGTCAATACTGTTTATCCATGAAGTGTATACTTCTCTCAACTACTGAATTTGAAATTAATCTTGAATCTGATTTTAAAAACTGCCAAAAGTCAGTGTACATAACATACACTACACTACATAAAAGCTTTAAATGTGGTACAGTGAGGGTAAAGTGTACAAGACAGTGGTGAGACTAGCTATGATGTATTGTTTAGAGACAGTGTTGTAGAACAGACACGTAGCAGAGCTGGGATTAGCAGAGTAAGATGTTAAGATATTCTTTGGGAGTGACAAGGTTGGATATGATTAGTTAGTTCATCAGGTAAACGACCCATATGTTTTGGGGAGAAAGTCAGAGGACCCTCCTTAGATTGTGGTGGTTTGAATATCCTGATGGTTATTGAATATATTAATAGGAGGATATTTAAAATTGAAGTTAGCAGGCAAAGCAAAGAGGAGGTAAATGAATGTGATAAACGAGGACATGAATTTAGTGGGTGTGAGTGAAGAGGGTGTCAAGAAGAGGAATAGGTAGAGACAGATTTGCTGTGGGACCCCTAAAAAAGAAATCAGCTGAGAAAAGCTTTTCACTTGTACTGTAAACATCTGCATGCAATGAAACATGGAGCAATGCACAGTACAAATTTCAATAAAAAGCAATATTTTTGAGCAAAAAGGAAATATATATGTAATGACAATATTACATATCTATTGTATATATTGTAACAATAGAAATAATAAAAAATTAGAAAACAATAAAGTAAAAATAAACCAGAGAGCAAAAAGTGTAAACACATCCAATAGTATTTGGTAAAACATATGTATACATGTGGAATTTTAATTACAGGTAGCAAATCATGGAATCATTTAAGTAAGATTTTATTTGTATAGCAGGTGGCGCGGTGGCGTAGTGAATAGCACGGTTGCCTCACAACAAGAAGGTCCTGGGTTCGATTCCCTGGCCAGGGACCTTTCTGTGCAAAGTATGTATGTTCTCCCCGCACTTGCATGGGTTTCTGGTTTCCTCCCAGAGTCCAAAAACATGCAGATTAGGTCGATTGGTGATTGTAAATTGTCCATAGGAGTGAATGTGTGTGTGAATGGTTGTTTGTCTATGTGTTGCTCTGAGATAGACTAGCGACCAGGGTGTACCACTGCCTCTCGCCCTCTCGATGGGATAAGCGCCAGCAGACCCCCATGACAACGAATTAGGGAATAAGCGGACAAGAAGATGAATGAATGAATATAGCACTTTTTTGACATAGTCTCAAAGCAGATTTATAGAGAGTAAACTAAAGTAACTGCAACAAGAAAATGTAATTGGTAGCGCAGTGGTTAAGGTGTTAGATTAATAAATTGAAAACCACCGGCAAAACAAAAGGTACCACTGCTGGGTCCCAGTAACCTCCAATTGCTCAGTATAATATTTGAATGTGTGTGTGAATGGCTGTTTGTCTGTGTGTTGCACTGAGATGGACTGGCGACCTGTCCAGGGTGTACCCCTGCCTCTTGCCCCATGTGTGCTGGGACAGGCGCAGCAAACCCCTGTGAGCCCGGATTCTGGAATAAGCAGGTAAGAAGATGAATGAATGAATATTATAAAAGAGATAACACTCCAGTCCCAGAACTGGATTATTGGCTACACCCTAGACCTCTCCCTGGTCCTCAACAATATTATTGCGAGAAATCACTAATGCATTTAACTTTTAAACTTTTGGCAAAATGTGAGACTCTTCACAGCTATGCTTCATCTTAAGGAACATTTATTCTCCTAAGTGTCAAATAATTATGGAAATAGAGTCTTCTATTACACTTAAAATCACAAGAATAATTCTGGATCAAATACCAGACTGAATATTTAAAGCAGAGCTAACCACTGATATGTAAATATAAACTTATATAAACAAAGGTGATGACATAGATACTTCTAAAAACACTCAGACTCAGTAATTAATTTATTAAATAGCATCAATATAAACTAAATCCAACATTAAAACATAAATTGTATGTGCAACACTATCCATCCTTACATCCATCCATCCATCCATCCATCCATCCATCCATCCATCCATCCGATAAACTGTGATCCATCCCTTCATCCATTTGATAAACTGTGATCCGGATCGTGATATGATCCTCATGTTGTACTGTAGAATGTCTTGGGTAACTTTTTATTTTCATTTGTAAATTTCTTTACTTCGCGCTTCATGTTTTGCGGCTTCAGTGCTTGCCGGTCAGCAGCAGCCACATTGTGGAAACGAGTGTTGTTTCATGTTGATGCACGAGAGAGAAGGATCCCTGCTTGTCTACCAAAGAGATGAGTTGACTCAGAGTAATGTACATACCATGGGCTTTCATAAAGGCGCGTGATTGGTTTCCGGTGGGACATCGACCAAGAGTACGAGTGGATGACATATTTAAAACATTCTTGTACAGTACCCGCATACACAAAAATTCCTAGGGGCAAATACTACTTTGCGGTTTTTCAGCTTTCGCGGAAGGTTCTGGTCCCCATTAACCGCGAAAAACGAGGGATCACTGTACAGTGCTTTCTTTATTACTGCTTCAGAAACTTGTCAAATGACAAGACAATCTGAAGCTGCACTGATGGCTTGTTAAAAGCCAAAAAAGCTTAGTTACTATGAATCTTTTTTCTTAAATTTGTTTATTTTATGTTGTCTTTCATAAATTTACTAGCAGTTGGCAGAAGCCAGATTTCAGAGCAATTTCATGTATACAGTAAAGCAATTTGTGGTTAACAGTCCTGCTCATGGGAACATGGGATGCAATTTGGTGGTACCGAGAATTAAACTCAATCTTTTGGCTAGTAGTAAGTTTTTTTGTTGTTTTTTATCAATTACACATATCATATGCAGACTGTATCTTATGTGGTATGTCAACCTTACATGGATTATAATGGTGGACAACAACAAATTTAATTATTGCTGTTGAAGAGAAAGGGATCTTTTCCTTTCAGCTTGCTCAAGTTAAGGGTCGCCACAGCGGACAACTCTTCTCCACCTAAATACCTGCATATCTTCCCTCACCACATCTATAAACCTCCTTGGTCTTTCTCTTTTCCTCCTGCCCGGAACTATATTGATTTTACTGTACAAATAGAAACCACCTCATGACCAACCAAGTCATGTATCAATACCTGTTATTAAGGAGCTCAGACAGACAATTTCAACCCATGATTATGTGTGTGTGTGTGTGTGTGTGTGTGTGTGTGTGTGTGTGTGTGTGTGTGTGTGTGAGAGAGAGAGAGAACTTGGATACTCTCATGGCCTGGAAGATTCAATGTAAGATTACATCAACCTACCCCAACCATTCGGAAGCAAACACACACAAATCATTTATATAAAAAGCATCTGTAGGCGTTTACACATGTTAGTCACAGATAATCACTAAACATATCATATTTGCACAACATGCAAAATAATCGGAATGGATTTATTATCTATACCTATACAGTCTAAAAAACCAGGTTAAGCAGAGTGTCTCACAGTATATCATATTATTCAGCATCAACGTTAATGTGTGTATCTGAAATAGTCACAATACAAGATGTTCGATATTGATATAGTTTATAGTTGACTATACCATATTGTAATTATAATTTTTTTATTCTATTGTGTTATAAGTATTGTTTTAATGTCTCTTCAAAACTTTTAAGGTATTCAAACACAATAAAATCACTTTTGTAGCTTTACCAAAAGTACATACGTTGTCATTTTACATTCAATTACTGTATCTGAATCAGATAAAACATTGTATATTATAATTTGTATATATAATTAAAATTATTTGAATGACTATTTCCAAATTAAGTCAATAGTGGTTAGCACGGTCGCCTAACAACAATAAGGTCCTGGGTTCGGTTCCCGGGACCTTTCTATGTGGAGTTTGCATGTTCTCCTTGCGCTTGCATGGGTTTCCTCTGGGGTACTCCGGTTTCCTCTCACAGTCCAAAAACATGTACATTAGGTTGATTAGTGATTCTAAATTGCCCATAGGAGTGAATGCATGTGTGTGGTTGTTTGTATATGTGTTGCCCTGTGATAGACTGGCGACCGGTTCAAAGTGTACCTTTGCCTCAGGCTCTATGTGCGCTGCTATTAAGCGGGTAAATAGATGAATGAATGAAATTAATTAAAAAATAGAGACTGTTCTCTACTGTCTACTACTAAATGATTTTTAAAACTTACTTTAAATAAACATTTCTTTAAAAAACTAATAAAGGTATAAATGTCTTTATTTGCAATACATACTTTGCAGCACTGTGAAATTTGTACCTTTACAAAGATAAAAGTACAAGTAAAGTTGGGTCAGGGCACATGAACACCAATGTTAAAGTGTCCCTGGATCAAGAAGGGTTAACGGCTAACACCTTTAAGCTGTAGAGACTTAACACTGGCAGCACAAACCATTTTAACACTCCTACTTCACGGTTTCCTTAATAAGTTTACAGGATGAATGTAGTCATTATATCATAAAGCAAACAGTATGCTGTAGAATACAAGTACAGTTATCTGTATCTTCTATCATTACACAGTGAATCCAATAATTAGTAAAACAGTATGGTACCACAATGGGTGGTGATGCTGCTACTCAAATTCTGCACTTGAGCTCAGATGTGTCTAACTGTTTTTCTTGCACTTACTCCAGGCTTACAGAACAATGCAATCATTTAATGTTTGATTAGGACACTGTAAATTAGTTTCTCTCATGGTATACAATCAACTATTTGTATAAATTTAAAAAGAATAACATTTTTATTTGTAGTTTTGTATAACGTTTGAGATAGTCTGTACAACCAATTAAAAACCCGATTCCAAAAAAGTTGGGCCGCTGTACAAATTGGGAATAAAAACAGAATGCAATGATGTGGAAGTTTCAAATTTCAATATTTACTTCAGAATACAGCATAGATAACATATCAAATGTTTAAACTGCAAAAATTTATCATTTTAAGGGGAAAATAAGTTGATTTTAAATTTCCTGGCATCAACACATCTCAAAAGAGTTGGGACAAGGCCATGTTTGGAATCCCATCTTCTTTTTATGACAGTCTGCAAACTTCTGGGGACTGAGATCCAAGTTGGGAATAGGAATGTTGTTCCGTTCTTGTCTAATATAGGCTTCTAGTTGTTTAACTATCTTAGGTCTTTTTCTTTATGATGAGACAAAAGTTTTCTATGGGTAAAAGATCTGGACTGCAGGCTGGCCATTTCAGTACGCAGATCCTTCTCCTATGCAGCCATGATGTTGTAATTGATGCAGAATGTGGTTTGGCATTGTCATGTTGTAAAATGCAAGGTCTTCTCTGAAGGAGACGACGTCTGGATGGGAACATATGATGCTCTAGAACTTGGATATACCTTTCAGCATTGATGGTTGTCCAACTGGGGTTGTCCTTAGTCCGGATGATATGTTTCCCAAAAAGAACTTCAAATTTTGATTCATCTGGCCACAGAACAGTTTCCACAAAAACGTCTAAGTTTCTGGATTATATTTAGCTATGGCTTATTTTTTGACCTATAGAGTTTTAGGTGGCAATGACTAATGGTACGGTGGATTGTGTTCACAGACAAAGGTGGAAGTATTCCCATGAACCCATGTTGTGATTTCCATTATAGTAGCATTACTGTATGTGATGCAAGTGACCTAATAAGTTGCTCCAGATGATTCTTATATGTACATTCAACTTTTACGGCCTCTTATTGCTACCTGTCCCAACTTTTCTGGAATGTGTAGCTCTCATGAAATCCAAAATGAGCCAATATTTGGCATGCCATTTCAAAATGTTTAACTTTCAACATTTAATATGTTATCTATATTTTATTGAAAATTTGAAACTTTCACTTCAGCTCTGCAATGGACAAACTGTCCATGGTGTACCATTGCCTCTCGCCCTAGGTGTGCTGGGATAGGCACCAGCAGACCCCCGTGACCCTGAATTATGGAATAAGCGATTAAGAAGATGAATAAATAAACTTTCACTTCTTTGCATTCTGTTTTTATTCCCAATTTGTACAGTGTCCCTGTACTTTTTTGGACTCGAGTTTACTTCATGTGCAAATTATTATATATTCCAATGTCTGAAAATCTCAAAATATGAAATAAATGTTTTTTCATCAGAAGGTTTACTGTATAAATAAATGCTACTATTTATAATTTATTGGCAGCCCGGTGTGCTGTGTAAACTGATACTATATAAACAACTAGAGCACATGTATATTAACTTCTTTGTACGAGTAACCTGGAGTTTTATTGTGCCAGTGGTAAGAAAACAGTGGTATCCAGTAAGCCACTGTGCTGCTCTGGTAAGGAATTTACCATTTTTATTCAGTATAGAAATAAATAAATTATTTAACATTTATTTTACACAGTATTTTAGCCTTTCTGTGTGAAAGTTCTCTCGATAATTGCATGGGTTAACTATGGTGACTAAATCGCCCAAAGACAGATGTTCACATACTTCTGTCATTGACATCATTGAATGAACATTTCTGGAAATAATCAACATAATGTCATACTCAATGGTGTGGAATAATTTCAAATCAAAGCCTCACTGCAAAACTAAAAGATAAATAAACTGGCAGAGTGATCTGGTCTTACCCTCAACCCTTCCTGCTCCAGAGGAGCTGGATCATAGCTCACCCTTTCTAAGCTGTGATGTGCAAAAAAAAATAATCATTTTAATATATGCTGTATAATCATGTATGTGACAAATAACATTGGAAATTGCAATTTGTTCACAGCCAAACTGGTAAAACGCAACCGATCATAGTTTATTTAAGTGTCACAACGCCCACAATGGCAAATGACTCTCCTGCTTGTGAGCCATCAAAGACTAAACATAGCAAACGTTAACAAATAAAAAAAAGTTGTTGCTGAATGCAAATAAAAATTTGTACAAATACCCTGAAATCTCTTAATATCCAATCAATCAGAGTAACTTTCCAAATCTTAATGGAGTCAGTCCACACATGGCTATGCAAAGCCAACCACATTATTCTACAGATTTACTTTCGGGGCATTTTTGTTTGGAGCAGTTTTAGAAAAGAACTGCTTTTTTTATCTGGACATTAATCTGCATATTAATTACAGTAAGTATAAGTTATGAGGTTCAGCATAATAAATTCTTTCTAGAGTTTAGCTTTGTCTTTATTTTATGAATTTTATAACCTGAATGTATGAATCCACCACTTACAATGCAGACACAGCGCACAAATCTCTTAATCCCATATAATATAATATGCAATAAGTACCCCCTTGTAAAGGAGATCCTAAATAGAGGCAAACATTCATTTCCTGTTTTTTTATTTTACTTATTTAATGGTCTGTTAAACATGAGCAGGCTGCTTAAAGTCCCACACAGAAAACATGATTATACAACAAAGAACAGCTGCAAAAGTTAAAAGTGGATTAAGAGATAGACAAGTCTCTGCAGGGCCACTTTTCCCCTGTACATATAGGGAATTTTATATACTCCAATGTCTTTCTTTTGACAAGCTGTCTCACGAGATGCTCAGCTCAGTGTTGGCAGTGGCAGGAAATACAAGTCTCATCAGGTCACTACTAACACTGACTGATGATATTCAAGTCATAGAGTCTATCTATCTATCTATCTATCTATCTATCTATCTATCTATCTATCTATCTATCTATTATTCAGTTTCTGTGTCTATCCAGTTTTATCACTCCTAGAACTCAGTGTTTAAATGTAATTTTTTAAATGCAGTTAGGATTATTACTTTAGGACAAATGCACAGCCAGATTTTAATTTACGGATTTTAACAGGATGATAGCCTGACTTTTGGGGGTTTCTTTTTCTACCAGGAGAAAGTTTTCAGCAGAACCGCTTCAGGCGACTGGGTCAAGTCCAAACTAGCACATGACAATAAATCTCCAACACAGCCTGAGTTTATGATTTACGAACATCCTCAAAGTCTCAGCGAGGTTCATGCTTGTATTTTACAGCATTTCGGTTTGGAAAAGATGGGATTGTTTTACAAAAAGTAAAAATAATAATAATAAAAATCAGAAACAGAAACAGATACCCGCTTTGAATGAAGTAACATAATATAATTCGTCTAAAAAACATTAAAATTAGAAAGAAATTACAAGAAACATATACAACATTAATATAAATTAATATAAATACTATTCTTACCCAACAATCTGGCAGTAGAATTAAGATTATTAAAAATTTCAGTGGAAAACGACGTGTAGAAGCATGACTGTGTAGATCTGATCTGAGCGTGTTCTGCTACGCCACTGTTCTGCGTTCCGTGTGTGTGTAGGAAGCGGAGAGAGTGTGGAGAGTTCAATCTCACTCTCTTTAGCTACACACACAAACACGTGTCTAGCAGTCGATAGTGCCCTAGGGTCGGCTGTCTCTCTCTCTCTCTCTCTCTCTCTCTCTCTCTCTCTCTCTCTCTCTCTCTCTCTCGCTCTCTCTCTCTAACACACGTGGTTATCCTGGTGGATACTGTCCAAAGGTGTAATGGCTTTAATACTGTACATTTTTATACTGATAAACATGGGTTACCACATTTTTACTTTCTCAAAAAAACTTTTTTTATCCATGGTCAAACATCTATCTATCTATCTATCTATCTATCTATCTATCTATCTATCTATCTATCTATCTATCTATCTATCTATCTA
>JAOTRA010073915.1:0-13789 GCA_026260255.1 Pseudolaguvia tuberculata | reverse complement strand
TATAGTCTAAAAGCAGCTTTACAGGTAATAAGTTACAATAAGTTCATTCATTCATTCATTCATTCATTCATTCATTCATCTTATTACCTGCTTATTCCCTAATTCTGGGTCACGGGAGTTTGCTGGAGCCTATACACCCTGGGAGGGAAAACACCCTGGATAGGTCGCCAGTCCATCACAAGGCACACATAGATGAACAACCACTCAAATTGTGTGTGAGTGGTTGCTCCTATGGTTGCTTTTATAGTCAATTTAGAATCACCAGTCAACCTAATTTGCATCTTTTTGTACTGTGGAAGGAAACCGGAGAACCTGGAAGAAACACACACAGGTGCAGGGAGAACATGCACAGTCCACACAGAAAGATCCCCAGCACGGGAATCGAATCCGGTACCTTCTTGTTGTGAGGCGACTGTGCTAACCACTACGCCAAGGCAACGCCCACAATAAGTTCATCATTAACGTAAAAATAAAATAATCAAAAACATGTTTAAACAAGACTGTGGCAAAAACGGTACAAGGAAGAAACCTTGAGAGGAACCATACTGATTTGGGATGACATCACACATTAATGACAAAAGTGTATAAAGGATATTATTTAAAAACACAGCGTAGTGTGATTGAGAGAAGTGTCCTTTTTATAATCAAATATAGTCAAACATCTCTTGCAGGGTTGGACTATACCCACTGAAGGTCTACCAGTGCAAGTGCTCTTGATGCCTTGGGATAAAAAAGGAAACTGTTGGAGGCAAAAGTAGCATATATGCTGTTTATATTATAGATTTATACAACTATAATGTTTGAAGATAGTCTGATCCTTTTGACAATTTTTATACATGCATATATTATTGCCTATGTAACTATATGCATGTAATATTTGCAACATTACATATACTGTATGTAATGTTGACTGTGTATATTTTTATCATGCCAAAGACTAACGTAGTGTTTTTTTTTTCTTTATTAAAATGATTAATACTTTACTTTAAATAACTCCAAACTGGCTAGTATTTTCATATATCTTTCTTGTGATGAGGTTGCTTTTGTGATCACACGGTCTTAATGTAAGTGTTTGATTAATTCTTACTCAGTGTTAACTGATTATTAAAGACCAGAGAAAAAGACCAGAGAAAAAAAGACCAGACAGTCACCTTTAGGCTGCTCCACAATTTCTTCGGGCCTCTTTATCAAGTGCTGCATTGTTTTAGGACACTGACTTAGCAATAATTGTACTTTAATTGCAAAATTTGTCATTGAATGGAAATACTGAAAAAAAAGTCTCATCGAATGCTTATGTCCCTAAGACACTGTAGGCTAATCAGTAAACTCGTTATTTTTGCTATGATGTGTCCTTTTATAGCTGTTCCTCTTTTGGTACAGAAATAGATATAGTTGGGCATTTGGAACTGTTTAGCAAGCTACATAAATCCCCTTCTAATCCATGTCATTTGCAGTGACCGTGTGTACTGAAGGCTAAGAGTAGGTAATGTTTGACGTGATGGTCAGCAGGGATTGTTTTTAAACAATGAGTTTAGTCCTCCAGAATATCAGATATGCTGGTTTAAAAAAACGCATACTAAATGGGTGGAAAATGATGGGTACTTTATATGGCTTTATTGTAAAAGATTTTTATTCAATATTCTGTTAGCTAACAATGTTCTGTTAGTAAACTGGCTAGCCTAGTAAAAATTTTAGATTACAAAATTCCCTGTCTAAACTGGAGGATTATTTCCCTTTTCAAACTACTGTACCGGGTGGCGTGGCAGCGTAGTTGTTAGCGCGGTCACCTCACGCAAGAAGGCCCTGGGTTTGATTTCCGGGATGTTCTCCCTATGCTTGTGTTGGTTTCCTCCAAGTACTCTGATTTCCTTCTACAGTTAAAAAACATACATTAGGTTGATTGGTGATTCTAAATTTCCCATTTAGTGATTGTCTATGTGTGCCCTGCAATGGACTAGCGATCTGTCCAGGGTGTCTTATGTGAGCTGGGATAGGCTCCAGGAGACCCCGTGACCCTAAATAAGGGAATAAACAGGTAAAAAGGTGATTTAATGAAATGTATGTTATTTATACGTCAGAACAATTAAGGGTTAAGTGCCTTGTAATTTGATCCCAGATGACCTGTAAGCATGTCTGAATAAATGTAACAATTACTGGATTTAATTTTATGAGTCAAACAGAAGCTAAATAGCATACTCTCTCAAGTAACTTGTTTTTTTTTGTAACAGAATAACTAAATTAAAATAAGATAAGATATAATTTAATGAGGTGGTGAAAAGGTGCTTAAGATTCAATCCCTGTTGTCCAATTTCTACTCTTCACCTTTCCCACAACTGTATTCAGAGTATGTGTATGTGCTAGTATGGTCTGCAATGCAACTCACAGCTATAGTTGTTCTTGTCTCACATTAACAGGCTTACAGAAAAGAGTGAGAGCTCTGACAGGCTGTCTCTGAGCATTATTTTTAAGCATGTGCTGACCATTTCTCGTGGACTCAATATGGGTTAATGTTTTTCTTTAGCTCTGCTTTTCAGGCGGACTAAAGCGAAATGCTGTGGATTTAACCAAAAAGCAACTCAGGTTATCACTCAATCTAAAAAAAACCCCTCAAAACAAATAATTAACACCCCCTTGTGATTAATGACAGCATATGCTACCTGCACCTCTCAGGGATGAATGTTGTAGTCATTTCAGCTGCTTAAATTTATAGTTTTCATTTTTTTCATTACTAACAGGGGAAAAATAAATAGCAGTACATGCAAAATAGCAGTTGGGTAGATGAGCTTCTGTCTGATTTATTTGTGTGCAATTTTCAAGTCATTGCCAAAGATTTGTCAAGACTTTGAAAGGAAATTCATTCACTTCAACAGCAGCTCATCATGACTGTAGGTTTCACTGAGGTAACAGTATTATTAAAAAATTGTTTATACGGTAATATAGGGCATAATTTTTTATTATGTCTGTAATATAGTGTTGAGGTTGGACTAATTCTGTCTAGTAGCAGAATTAGTTCGCCATGCATGAGCTACTAAAGCAGGTGTGTTTCCCATCAATGTTGTCACCGTGTGTAAAATGTACACTGGTGAGGTAATAAAAATCCTCTTTAATGTTTTCAGGTTTCAACAAAATTTTCATCCTTACTCCATCTCAAGAAAAAACACAACCACACTTAAAATACTTGAAACATGACTTAAACCCCCCTTACTCTTTTCCCAGACTGTATATATTTTAGAATATCTTGATTCTGTATATGTTTTTATTGTGCTACTGTAGAGTGCTTTTGTGACATTTGTGCTGATATAAAAGAGGATAATCATGCATTTGGATTTATCCAATTTGAAATCCAACTGAACATCTGATGGTTAAGATGTTGACTCAGGGAACCAATTGTGGCATGTTGGTGGTGCTGAGCATTAAACCAATAATCAGCATTTCAGAACCTTAACCATTAACCCACCACTTCAGTGAAAACCATATAAAAGTTGTAAACTCTTAATCTTTGGGTTCTGTTCATGTGTCTGACTTCTCGTTTCCTACTCATGACAATTAAGGGTGCTGATAAGATTTGTATAGTGTCAGATTAGTGCTAGTGTACATTCTCAAAGTCAGAGCTGATTTTATCTTCTTGCTCTCACAAGGCTGTTGTATACAGCTCCATTATACGAATATAGAATATATTCGAATATAGAATATATTCTATATACGAATATAGAATATGCTCCAGTATCAACATGACACACCACACAGTTCAGTAAGGCAACATCACTTGTGAATATGTACTGAATGGAGTTCTGCCTTGCCATTACTTGCATTAATATTCAGTATTGCCAACCTTGATTTCTGTTTTGTTTTTTTTTAAACTTAATGGCAGCAATGAGAAATCTGAATCCATTTACCTAGTCTTTTCAGTCACTTGTGTTAGTATGGTTTCTGAATCTTTGGACTCATGAATATCACGCACTGACTCCCTTGGATCATAAATCAGTAAATGTCATTATGAGTCTTTGACAATGTAGAACAAAACAAAATCAATCCATTACTTAAAACAACTGAATAAGGTTGTTATATAAGTTGTATATTTTTAGAAGAAATATACCGCACCAAATAACAATAGGATATCTTAAAACTCAATTGATCCGAGTAAATAGAAAGAAGAATTCATAAATCCTGAGTCAGATAAAGAATCAGGTTATCAGGGGCGGAGTGGTGGTATATGTGCTCACCTCACAGCAAAAAGGTCCTTGGTTCCTGGGCAAGAGGTCTTTCTGCTTTTGTATGCTCTCCCCATGCCTATGTTGGATTTTTCTGTGTACTCCGGTTACCTCACACAGTCTAAAAACGTACATTAGGTTGATTGGTGATCCTTAATTGCCCATAGGAGTAAATGTGTGTTTCCCTGCAATGGACTGGCAACCTGTTCAGAGTGTATCTATGAGAAATGGGTAGGCTTTAGCAGACCCTGAATTAGGGAATCAGCAGGTTAAAATATAAATGAAATGAATAAATCTGGATTAAGATATCCACTATACATATTCATCACTAAATTAAACAGTCACGTTAAGTTAGTAAATTCAGTCTGAATTGATTCTACACTAAAATACTCACCCTCATGATTTATTCACATATCCATAAGTATTTTTTCTTTTTGTCCTTCGTCTGCTCCCGTCAGGGGTTGCCACAGCGGATCCGTGATCCGCACATTCGACTTGGCGGGGTTTTACGTTGGATGCCCTTCCTAACGCAACCCTCTCATTTATCCGGGCTTGGGACCGGCGCTAAGACTACACCCTAATAGCTGGGTATTTGTGGCCAATTTAGACTCACCAATCCGCCTAATGTACTTGTTTTTGGACAGTGGGAGAAAACCGGAGTACTCAGGGGAAACCCACGCAGGCGCGGGGAGAACATCTAAACTCCACACAGAAAGACCGAAGACCCAGGAATCGAACTCGGGACCTTCTTATTGTGAGGCGAGCGTGCTAACCACTACACCACCGCGCTGCCCTATGTGTCCATAAGTATGTTATGTGCTAAAATTAATCTTCATGAGACTCAGACAAAAACCATAGATATCATGAACTACTACTAAATACTATCATAAGAAAAGTACCCACATGACGTTCTTATTTTCTCCTGTCCTGTGGTCAAGTGTTTGTTTGACCAAAGCACACAGATCAGAGCTTCCTAACTGCTCTGTTGCCCAACTTATCACCTTGTATTAGTATTCTGATTTTCTTCACTGAAAATAATTTCTCTTTTTTACTTTAGTCCTTGCATCAGAAACAGAGTGACTGAGAATTGCCATGATTAACATAAGAGAAAACATGCTGTTGACAGCTTTTCACACTTATTAATTTACTAAATTATAGATTATGATTTGGTGGCTACTTGGTGCCTTTTGCTTGGGCTTAGTTTTGCTTTAGTTTATGTATACTGTACATAAACAAACTGAAAATGCAAAACAGACTTGGGCTTGTTCAGGGATAGAGAACTATTACCAAATTTGTTCTAGGAACACTGATCTGGCACACAATAAGTTACTGCATAAGAACTTTTAGATAATTTTGCACAACATATCCGCTGTGTATGGTTTTTTTTTTTTGCTGGTCTAGATATCAAGACCACATGTTATACTTCAGTTTAGCAGCTCGATTGCACTACATTTCTAGTATTTTTAGTTTACTATCTTAAATTCAGTGAATTTATGATAGAAATGCTTTTTTTCTCCAATCAATTCTACAATGTACAATCATCCCACTAGCACCACCGAGTCCATCTTGTGTGTAGGGTTGTTGTTTTGTATGGATGACTTGGTAAAATTACACCTGCTGTAACGAAATACTTTTGTCTTCACTTCAGAAATCACACTAACTAACAATGTATAAAAGAAGCTTGCAGTTATTAGCGAGTCCTATGCTATGCAAACATTAAACAAAGTAGTAGAATAGTAAAAAAAAATGCCAGATGGAATATAAAGTTGAATACAGATGGATAAGTATTTTTTATCAATTATTATTTATTTATGATATGCTATAATTAATGAAACAATTCATATTCATTGTATTGGAATAAAATTTGCTAACATGGCCTGCAATGACCAAGTCAAATCAGATCACCTTTATTTATATAGCACATTGTGTCAAAACAAGTTTACTGAATCAAATAGTAGAACAGTGTGTCAATACAAGAAATAAGTTAATGAAATAATCACTCACATCAGTTTAACTAGTTGTAACGATCCAGTAGTGGAGAGAGAAGTCGAATCCATTTTGCAGAGTAGGTAAAAGTGTTTATTTGGGCAAGGGAAGGGGAAGGCAACCATATCCAAATCGTAATTCAAAGAGAGAAGTCAAATAGCAAGCACAAAGTCCAAAATCCAAAAAAGCAGTTCAAACATATAACAGGTAAATCACTTAGTAAGGCCTAGGGCAACAATACTTCACATGGTTCTCCGGATTTTCCACCTGCAGTTGATTTTATTATTTTAGGTGCTATCAAATTGCCTGAGTTTTGAGAGCACTGCGGATGTGGAAGACTATAATAGAATAAGAGCTCACTCAAATACTGAGGCGCTAAATCATTTAGGGCTTTATAAGCAATCTGTATGATTTTAAAACCTGTACCATGTTTAATAGCGAGCCATGCTAGTGTTGACAGAACTTCCTGCTTTTAGTATGAACTCTAGAAGTCTAGTTCTAGAATTATAACCATATGATGGCATACGTGTGTGTGCCAACCAAACCTGCCTCAATCCAGTTTTCAGACAATATGAAGATGATTTTAGATGGTCAGGTTGGTGAAGGGAACAGGGGTGATGAGGAGGTGATGGGTTTGGCCTTAAGGAAAGGAATGTGCAAGGGAAGATGGTGGTGGATTTTGCTAAAAAGATGGAGATGGCATTGGTTAACAGGTATTTTAAGAAGAAGGAAGAGCATAGAGTGAGATATAAGAGTGGAAAAAAAACCACAGGTGGACTATAATTTGTGCAGGAGAGGTAACCTAAAAGAGATTGGAGACT
The DNA here is from genome assembly GCA_026260255.1 of Pseudolaguvia tuberculata. Lineage (NCBI taxonomy): Eukaryota > Metazoa > Chordata > Actinopteri > Siluriformes > Sisoridae > Pseudolaguvia > Pseudolaguvia tuberculata. The sequence goes on along the minus strand of JAOTRA010073915.1, from coordinate 6,771 downwards.
GTAAGGTGGTGGCAGGGGATAGTGTAGCTAAACAGCATCCGATAGTGGTAAGAGGAAGAGCGAGAGCACAGTGTAGAGAATAAGATGGTGGAAGCTGGAAGAGGAAGACTGTAGTGTGAGATTTAAGAAAGAGGTCAGACAGACGGTGGTGAAGAAATGTTGAATGATTTGAAAATGATTGCAGAAGTGATGAGAGACAGCTAGGAAGGTACTTGGTGTGACATCTGGAAAGGGAAAGGAAGACAGAGACATTGTGGTGAAATGAGAAAGTGCAGGAAAGCATAAGGAGAAAGAGGTTGGCAAAACAGAATTGGGAGAGATAAGAAAAGTAGGCAGAAATATAAGGAGATGAGGCAGCAGGTAAAAAAGGAGGTGGCAAAAGCTAAAGAAAAGGCCTATGAGGAGCTGTATGAGAAGTTGGACACTAAGGAGGGAGAAAAGGATTTGTACCGGTTGGCCAGGCAGAGAGACAGAGCTGGGAAGGATCTACTCAAGTTAGAGTGATAAAGGATAAAGGAGAGTGTGTTGAGGAGGTGGCAAGGTGGAAGTGCGATTGGACCAAATGACATTCCAGTATAAGCGTAGAGATGTTTAGGAGAGATGGCAGAGGGGTTTCTAACTAAATTGTTTAACAGGATTTTGGAAGGTGAGAGAATGTATGAGGAATGGAGAAAGAGTGTTCTGGTCCCGATTTTTAAGAATAAGGAAGATGTGCAAACCTTAGGGAAATAAAGTTAATGAGTCACACCATGAAGTTATGGGAAAGAGTAGTGGAAGCTAGACTGAGGGAAGAGGTGGCCATCTGTGAGCAACATTATGGTTTCATGCCAAGGAAGAGTACCACAGGTGCAATCTTTGCTTTGAGGATGTTGATGGAGAAGTATACAGAAGGCCAGAAGGAGTTGCATTGTGTGTTTGTGGATCTGGAGAAAGCGTACGACAGGGTTCTGAGAGAAGAGTTGTAGTATTGTATGAGGGAAGTCAGGTGTAGCAGAAAAGTGCAGGATGTTTTGGAGACAAGGTGACGGAGGTTAGGTTGAGATGGTTTGGACATGTGCAAAGGAGAGACATGCAGTATATTGGTAGAAGAATGCTCAGGATGGAGGTGGAGGAAAAGAGGAAGACCAAGGAGGATGTTAATGGATGTGATGAGGGAAGATATGCAGGTAGTTGGAGTGAAAGAGGCAGATGTAGAGGACAGGGTAGTGTGGAGAAGAGCGATCCGATTAGCGCTGGATTCAGAATGTCCTGAGCGTTCACCCAAGTTTGTTCCTCCGGTCCATAACCCTCCCAGTCCACTAAGTACTCCATTCCACCCCTCCGCCTTCTGGAGTTAAGGAGCTTGCGCATTGTGTAGGCTAGGCCATCTTCCAGCTCGATGGGAGTCAGTGGCTCCAAGCCAGGTTCGCAGGACCCTTCTGGGGAAACCTAGGGCTTCAAGAGGGACACATGAAATGTAGGGGCGATACGCATATGAGCAGGCAATTGTAGTCTGAAAGTTACCTCGTTCACTTGGCGGAGAATCTTGAATGGGCCTACATATCTTGGGCTTAACCTTTTGCTTGGTAATTTAAGCTTTAAGTGCTTCGTGGATAACCAGACCCCTTGTTCCCCAGCCGATAGGTGGGGGGTGGCAGGCATCGCTTGGCGGCCTGCCGCTTTTGAGAATTAATGCCCCGCTGCAGCTGCACATGAGCTCCCTCCCATGTTCATGCACTGCGCTGGTACCAGTCCTCCACTGATGGCACACTAGAGGGTTCCCCAGTTCATGTATACAGGGGAGGCTGGCAACCTAACACACACTGAAAAGGGGTTAACCCGGTCGATGAATGTGTGAGTGAATTTTGCGCATACTCAGCCCTAGGCAGAAACTCGCTCCAGCGATGCTGTTCGCTAGCCCAGTATGAGTGGAGGTAGCGACCCAAGTCCTGGTTCATCCGCTCAACCTGGCAATTGGACTGAGGATGGTAGCCACAGTTGAAGCTCACGTTGATGTCCAACAGTTTGCAAAACTCTGTCCAGACCCTCGACGTAAACTGGGGCCCTCGGTCTGATACAATATCCTTGGGCAGCCCGTAGTTCCTGAAAACATTGCTAAGTAACAAATCAGCAGTCTGAGTGGCAGAGGGTAGCCCCTTTAAGGGAATTAAACGGCAAGAATTAGAGAACCTATCTACCACTGTTAGCACCGCCATATACCCATTAGAGAACGGTAGATTGGTGACGAAGTCTAAGGCGAGGTGGGACCAGGGTCGATGGGGAATAGGCAGCGGATGCAGAAGGCCCTCAGGCAAATGTCGTGGTGTTTTGGCTTGTGGGCACACTGTACATGATTGTACGAAGTCTTTCATCTCTTCCACCATACGTGGGCACCAGTAAGTGCCACTTAGCAGATCAAGGGTCGTTTGTTCACCTGGATGCCCAGAACTCAGAGAAGTGTGAGCCCATAACATTAGCCACTGGTAAAATTCAGGGAATACATCTTACTAGCTGGTGCACCCCGCTGTGGGGGTAGGCACTCACTAGCCTTACGAATCTTCTCTGCTAGATCCCACAATACTGGGGCCACCACCACGCCGGGGTTGAGGATGCCTTGTTTGGCGCAGTCGCGGTCAGCTGGGTCATACCGTGAAAGAGCGTCAGCCTTACTGTTCTTCGTCCCTGGCCTGTAGGTGACAGTAAAATTGACTCGTGTAAAGAACAACGCCCAACGTGCTTGGCGTACATTTAACCGGTGGGCCCCATTTATGTATTCTAGGTTGCGGTGGTCAGTAAAGACTGAATGGTTGTGCGCTCCCCTCCAACCAATGACGCCACTCCAATAGGGCCTCCTTAACAGCCAAAAACTCCTTATTAGCTACATCATAGTTGACCTCAGCAGGGGTGAGTTTACGTGAAAAGTAGGCACACGGGTGAAGCTTGGGAGGAGAGCCTTGCCTCTGAGACAACACCGCCCCAATCCCGCAGTTACTGGCATCCACCTCCACCAAAAAAGGGAGTGAGGGATCAGGATGGATGAGAGTGGGGGCTACCATAAATTTATGCTTTAATGTTTCAAAGGCTTTAGTAGCTGCTTCTGTCCACATTAGCCTGTTAAGCCTCCCCTTAAGAAGAGAGGTTAACGGGGCAGCTGTGAGGCTGAAGTTCTGAATGAAGTGCCGATAAAAGTTAGCAAACCCCAAAAAGCACTGCAAATCCTTAACCCGCGGAATGGGCCAACTTCGCACAGCCTGTACCTGACCCGGCTCCATCGTGACTCCCTTTGTGTTTACAATATAGCCCAGAAACTGTACTTCATTGGTGTGGAAGTCGCACTTCTCGGCCTTCACGTATAATTTATTGTCCCTCAGTCTTTATATCATTATCCTAACGTGCCCCTTATGCTGCTCCTCGTCCTGCGAAAACACCAAAATATCATCAATGTAGGCGATTACACAGACATTGAGGAGGTCACGGAAAACATCATTTTTTATGTTCTCACTTTATAGTGATACTATTCAACCCCCTATAGTCAATACATGGGCGTAAGCGCCCATCCTTTTTCTTTATAAAAAAGAATCCTGGTCCTGCGGGTGATGAGGAAGGCCGGATATGCCCTGACGCTAAACCGTCTTCGATGTACTGATCTAAGGCCTCCATTTCAGGTCTAGACAGAGGATAGACGCGGCTCTTTGGAGGAGTTGTGTTCTCTAAGAGTTGAATACTGCAGTCCACCTCACGGTGAGGCTGCAGCTCAGCCACCTTCTCTTTGCTAAACACTTCTGCCAGATCGCAGTAGCAGAATGGAACGTTCTTTGGGCACACAGAGTCTACAAGGGCAGAAAGCACACGCAAAGCTTTATTAACTCGTATCAGTACTTTGACCGTTAAGCTCGCCTCTGCGTTGACAGTATAAGTTGGAGCACTTACTTGGCGATGCGGTCTCCATGTCAGCGCGGGTCACTGGGGACAACGATGACCTGGTTCTCCACAGTATAAACATAAGCCAAGTTGTTTATGACGCAGCTTCTCATCAGCACTTAGCTTATGCGCGCTAACTTGCATTGGCTCGCTATCCGTAAGTGGTCGTTGAACAGCGGGTTCGCTCGAGGATGAGGGAGGAAGCGAACTAGAGGGGTGATTTCGCATAAGGTTGTCGACGCGGATCACCCGTTGAATAAATTCAGAGTAAGAGTCGTCCTCTCCACGACACACCAGCTCCGCTTGAATCCCCGGTCGCAGCCCCTCATTAAATTCATTCTGCTTTGAGCTCCCAGTGTGCGGAGGGAGATAGCGTAGTCTGCGGCTGACTGAGTTCCTTGACGCAAGCGCAGTAGCCGTGTAGAAGCATCCAGCCCGCCGGCAGGGTGCTCGAATACCTCGCGTAGCTGGGCGATGAAGTATTCACTGGACGACCGCATTCTCTCCTCAGTCTCCCATACTGCAGTAGCGCGCTCTGTGATTAACGATATGAGGAAAGCACATTTTTTTACCCTCAGAGGGGAATCTAGCAGATTGTTAAAAAAAAAAACATACGGCACTGATGAATGAAACCTCGGCATCGGTCAGGATCTCCATTGTATTTATCGGGCAAGGAGGCATGGGTAGCACTCAAAGGCGCAGCTGGAGGTGCTAAAGCATAGACAAGGTGTTTACCTGCTCCTGCAAGACCCGGATGGTCTGTGCTTGTGTGTTCAGAGCAGCCAAAAGATCCTCCAAGGTCCTGATCTCTGCTGGATTCGTAGAAGGCGAAGTATTCTGTAACCGACCAGTTTGTGAGTAATCAGCCAGGGAGCCGACACCCACTTAACTCAACCAGGAAGTGCTCCATCAATATTCAGGCAAGGGCGCCCTCTCCAGGCGGTCATCCGGAGTCTCGGTTCTTACAGAGAGGAAGAAGTTTATAATAAACATAAATTTCGATAACCGTAACAGGGCAAAATTCTTACTATTATACAGGGCATGTCTATTTAATTAACAATTATTTTTATAACCATATATTTAGGAATAAATCCATCAATTTACTTTTCATTTACTGCCTTCATACCTAAATATATTTTGCTGCACCAGACATCTATTTTTGGTCATGAAGGCAAGTAAAATGCTAACACATTATCTAAACTACACATGTTGTATGAAATTTCTCAGAATAATAATTTTTTTTAATTTAATGAATAAATGTATACTAATAGATTTTAGTGTGCAGCAAACAAAAGATTATAAAATGGATGCCGGTTTCGTCAACACATACGGATTACATAATATGGTTATGATTAGTTATTTAAACTATGATTTGTGATCAACAAAGGATGTTAATCCATGATAACATCCTATTTCTGCTCGTTTCAGACATTTCTCCATGTTTTCTTTTATTTTTCTTGATGCCAGTGGTTCAAACAATGACACTACTTCTCCTGCTTGGGACTGAATCAGATGGATTTCTGAGGGTCAGACCTGTTTTGGATGCAGGTCTTTGTTCTTGTTTATACTTTTCTTATTATAGATCCCTCCTTGCAGTCATTATTAACTGCATGGCTATAGTTCTTCTATAGTTCTCCTAAAGTAGCTATGTTATGTACAAAGATAAAACAGTCAGTTGTTTACTAACACCTGGCCCAGAGCAGACACGACACTATTTGTTTCTGTTTACTTACTGTGTGTGTTTCATTATGTGCCTGTGTCTCACCATGCATGGGTTCAGTGTTTATTTACACACCTTTATTGTATGTAAAAGGTCGTGTATATAAAGGTATGTTGATGATGTGAATACAGACATATGTTCGTGTTCAGCTGCCTTGTGTTCTCCTGATTTTTGTAAAGTGCCCTCACATATATTGTATCAACCCCTTCCCCCACCCTGTGCCTATTTGCTGTGTTCCCCCCCCCCTTTACCCTAACCACAATCCTCCACATTCTCTTTCTGTTTTAGTTCAGTTTGTATATACTAGCCACTTTGGCAGATCTTTTGACATCAAAAAACTTTATGCAAGCCCCCTCATTTTTTTATATGTCTTAATGTTTAGTCCTTCCCCATCCTTCCGTTTGTACCCCAAGTCACCACCGTTATTATTTTTCTATTGTTGCTACCAGCTGGTTTTCATCAGACCCAATCAGTGCTCTCAAAATCTGCTTTGCAGATTTCAGGAGCAACAAAAGCAGAACACATTTCCTCTGAGTTCTGACTGCTTAATGGGGCACATACTGTTTGCACATCAGCATCATTACCGACTCTACAGATAATCTAAGGATATTTAAAATACCTTCAGTATGAGGTCTGTGCAGGACACAGATACCATTAGTACATCTTGTCTTTCATCGTTAGACATACTGTATTTTATTATTTGTAATAAATGATAACATTTCATTATTTATAACTTTTTTTTTTTAAAAATACATAGCTGTCACATAGTGTCACAGTTATGGCAGACATTATAAACTGATTGAAATCTTTAATTATACTTATACCAAAACATGTTTGATGGCAAGGAAGACAGGGAAATGTTTCATACATCTCTTTCCAAAGTTCACATATGCGAAGCAGCTGTGTGCTTACGTGTGTATGTGCGTGTATGCTCGCATATGTGTTTTGTTGAAGATCCTATTACTTTGACCCCCACTGGATGCTCCTCTTTGACTAAAATTAAAATATCCAATTGAATTCATAGCACATGTGCAAGCCTAATTCTAGGCTATTGTTGCTCCTTGTCAGGATTTGTATCTTTGGATCTCTCTCTCTCTCTCTCTCTCTCTCTCTCTCTCTCTCTCTCTCTCTCTCTCTCTCTCTTTCTCCCG
>JAOTRA010073898.1:0-13793 GCA_026260255.1 Pseudolaguvia tuberculata | reverse complement strand
CACACACACACACACACACACACACACACACACACACACACACACACACACACACACACACACACACACACTTACTCACTCACTTCTATGGGCAGTTTAAAATCACCAATCAACCTAATGTACATGTTTTTGGACCGCGGTAGGAAACCAGGGTACCCAGAGAAAAATGGTGCGGGAAGAACACACACACTGGGAATTGAACCCAGGACCTTATTACTGTAACGAAACCACTGTTTCTATTTCTGCTGAAAGAAAAAAATTACTTTTTTGGAAACAATGTTATTATATGATGGTTTTACATGATCCACGTTTCTGGAATAATGAGTCCAGACTTAGTCCAGGGGCCATTCTGTGTCCTTTCATGTTCTCCCTGTGCGTGAGTGGACTTACTCTGGGTACACTGGTTTCCGCCCACAGTACATGCATGAAATTGCTCTGAATATAGCCTGGGTGCTGGTATGGAATTAAATAATAATAAGTAAAACCCTTGTGGCCAAATAAAAATGACTGCTCGAAAAAAAAAAAATAATTTACGCATCATTTTTTAATTGCTAGTTACTTTAGTTGGTAGTCAGGATTTAATTCCCAGCACTACCAATCTGCCATTGCTGGGCCCCTGAGCAAGCCCCTTAGCCCCCAATTGCTTAGAGATATGATCGAGATAAATGTAAGTCACTCTGGATAAGGACGTCTGCCAAAGGCTATAAATGTACAAGTTTCAGAGTTTCTGGAAAATAAATGTCTGGTTATACAATAGTGGATATAGATTGTCCCTTAACCACCTGCTTAATAATGAAAAAGAGATAAAACGCAGCTCGTTAGAAGGAAATGACTAGTCGTCCATTCTGAAGGTTTTTTTCCTAAAGGAAAAATATGTTGAGCAAACAAGAGCTGTAATCTGCAACCGTCAGCCGTTTTCCAGACTGGGCACTAGGGGATAAATATATTTATATAATGAAATATTCATCCATTCATTTATCTTCTAAATCACTTATTCCCTAATTCAGGATCAAGGGGGGTATTTGCTTAGCCTATCCCAGTGCACATAGGGTGAAAAGCAGGGGTACATCCTGGCTGCACAGGTTGCCAGTGTATTGCAGTGTAATGAAATATTCATTTACACATTAGCATATTGTCACAGCCTCGTTCTTGTCTTTTAAGCTATTATTTGTTTAGTTCCATTTTTCTATAGGAAAACATTTACAACTCACCGTCATGTGCATTTACAGCCGTCGCATCAGAACCTAGTTTGTTCCCTGCACACGAACAGAAGGTCAGGCATCAATCTCTAAGTACTTAATGGAAAATATTGATCACTTTAGTCATTGCTACGTTTTTGTCTGATTCTTTTTTTTTTTTTTTCCAAATTCAATAATGTTCTTGTTTTGTAAGTCATTTTTATATATGGGTTTGACGAGAACTTTAGCTTTGTGAGAAAACAAATTGTTGCTTGAAGAATAAATTGTAGATAATAAAATGTCAGTGTAATTATGCCAAATACAATATCTTCTCTATTGTAAATACAAGGTTTTTAAAAGAAAGTGTTGCTCTAACAGAGTCTGAATGTTGAAACTAATTATAATGCTAAATGTTAAATATTTAAGATTTTCCTGTTTGATTGGAGCCTTTTGAACAAATGAGGTTGTGCGTAGACATTTACTGTACATTCGGATGACTTCCTGTCAAATAAAAATGTTTCCAGCGAACACATGGCTTTTTTCTTCTGTGTGCATTATAAAACCTCATATCAACCTAACCTTATTAGAATGAACGATTAAATCCTCTCAAATATCCCACTTATTCCTTAATTCTAGGTCATGGGAGTCTACAGAAGCCTATCACCAATCAATCTAATGTACATCTTTTTGAACTGGTGGAGGAAACCAGAGTACCCAGAGAAAACCCACACAAGCACAGGGATCACATGGAAACTCTTTTCCAGAAATCAAACCCTGTGGCGTAGTGGTTAGCAAGGTTGAATCGCAGCAATAAGGTATCCGGTTCGATTTCTAGCCAATTGGGTCTTTCTGTTCAGAATGTGCAGGTTCTCCCCCCACACTTGCGTGGGTTTTACTCCAAGTACTTCAGTACTCACACAGTCCAAAATATTTCGGGCAAAAAAAAAAAGCAAGAACCCTAACCCTTTCTGCGCCAGAGGTGCTGTATTACTCTGACCTCCAATCTTCCAAGGTAATATGCATAGAAAACAAATCACTATATGTTGTACTGTGTAAATCAGGTTTCTGATTTTTAAAAATAGGAATTTTCCATATTTCATATTTTCAAATCCCATGTGATTATGAAAAGGTCATGCGACTTTGCTTTACGGTAGTGTAACTTACGGTCCTTTTGATAAAACATGTTATATCTCATGAGCTTGAGCAGGATTTTAGCGTCCTTTAGCGAAATTAGCATCAGAGCCATTCCTCCTCCTCCTGATGACAAACACCTGAAGAAAATGTGTGTGTGGCCAGAAGAAAACTGTGATGCATTGGATGGATTTAAAAGAACAGTTGTCTGGGAGAAGCATGAGATGTTTTTCTGGCCAGACAAATCTCTGAGGAGGAATCCAGGCTTTGGACTTCTTCAGGGAGCATGATTCATCGATGGAGAAAGAGATTTGGAAGAGAGCTTAGGATAATAGATCTATCTTTTCATCCGCCTTATTTCCAATATCAGCACTGTTGTACTCAGGCTTAATGGGATTTGCCGGTCAGCTTACACAATTTTTTCTTTTTTTAAATTTTTTTTTTAACATATTATAACCTTGACAGAGGAGTTGTGTTAATACTCAAGGGTATTTTTTTGTTGTTGTTAAACTGAGAGGACACAAACAAAGAATCTGTTCATAAAAAATGTATATTTTTACATTGTGTACATATTGAATGAATGAATTACTTCAATCTTCATTTTCTAAGCCGCTTATTCGTAAATTCAGGATGACTGGGTCTGCTACACGCCCTAGACATGTCTCCCAAACAGGTCTCCAGTCGCCAGTCACCCCCCCCCCCCACACACACACTCTCTCCTGTGGACAGTTTAGAATCACTAATCAATCTAATGTACATGGTTTTTGGGTTGTGGACGGAAACTGGAGTACCTGGAGAAAACCCATGCAAACGTGGGGAGAACACAGAAAAACCCCGCCTCTCGCCTTATGTGTGCTGGGATATGCACCAGCAAACCCCTTTGACCCCGAATTAGGGAACAAGCCTGTAATGAATGAATGAATGAGTCAGTGCATATTGCTCAATCTAAATAGTTCTTATATTCTGTATATACTTTAATAAAATATTGGGTCATGTGATTTAAAATTTGTTTAGTTTTCATTAATTGTTTCATTTGTTCATCTCATTTGTTCACCTGCTTTTTCTCTTTTTCTAGGGAGTCTGCTAGAACCTATCCCAACTCTCTAAAAGGGCAAATGGTAGGAGGGGTACATCAGAGCATCACAGTGCCACACTCACTCCTAAGGCCAATTTAGAATTGCTATTAGAATTACTTAGTATGGAGACAACATACAAAATGCAGACAAATGTATCCTGTCTTGCCTTCTTGCTGTGGGGCAACAGTGCTGAGCCACCATTCTGCCATTCTTTAGTTTTAATTTCATTTTCCTTGTCAAGTAAATTTCATTTACATTTTTAAATATACAGTGGAAGTTTGCATGTTCTCCCCACGCTTGCATGGGTTTCCTCCGGGTACTTCGGTATCCTCCCACAGTCCAAAAACATGTACATGAGTTTGATTGGTGATTCTAAATTGTCCATAGGAGTGAATGTGTGTGTTAGTGGTTGTGTGCCCTGTGATGGCCTGGTGACCTGTCCCCTGCCTCCTGCCCTATGTGTGCTGGGATAGGCTCCAGCAAACCCCAGTGACCCCGAATTTGGGAATAAGTGGGTTAGATGAATGAATGAATGAATGAATGAATGAATGAATGAATGTGATATATTCAAACACAAAGTGTTCAAGGAGAGTCCATCACCTTGAGAACTTGATTTTAGGTAAACATCCATGTGTATGCATGACATGCACTATTGGCATAGTGGGTGCTTTAGTGGCATGCTGAGAGGGAGAGATTGAAGTTATTTTTTTTTTCTCTCTCTCTCTCTCTCTCTCTCTCTCTCTCTCTCTCTCTCTCTCTCTCTCTCTCTCTCTCTCTAGCTTGATAATTAAAGTGAGTTTTATTATTTGACCACATGGTCCTGACTGCCTGCTGTTCACAGTTTTAAAAAGTAAGACCTCCTCCTATGCTCTTCCCATTATCAAAGTTATCAACCGCTATTTCTTTAATTTTCCCTTTAATTAGTCGTCTGTAAAGCCTTTAGCCAGTCAATTAAATCAATGGCCAAATTTCTCCCACTTACACTCTGCATCAGATCATGGGAAATGTGGAAGCAATGGTCCTGGAGTTCTAATTGCACAGCCAGGCAATGAGAAACCAAAAGCTCATCTTCTTAATTAAGCACTCATTAAGCTAAATCAATCCTCTGTGCTCTTCCACACCACCGCTCCGTCTCTTTCTTTTCACTAGATCAATAGCACAGACACCAATGGTCAGTTAACTCCTCTTTCCTAGCATGTTTCTTACTGATAAGAACAATGTAGCCTTATGTCATTGTCTTTGTGGGGCTGCTAATTTGAGGTAATGGAAATAGTGGGGTTCTGCATCTCTGTGTGCTTTACTGAAACCTGATTTTGGCATCATAAAATTTTTTCTTTCTGCCTGCTTAAGTTTTCATCATCCTTTAAAAGTTAAATTATTGTAAAGACAATTGTGGATCAATTTGTTTCATTCATTCATCTTCTAACTTTCTAAGTACATCAGCAAACCCCTGCTACCCTGCTAATTCGGGGTCACGGGGGTCTGCTGGTGCCTATCCCAGCTCAGACAGAATGAAAGGCAGGTACACCCTGGACAGGTCACCAGTCCATTTCAGGGCCACACAAAGACAACCAACCACACATTCACACTCACAATTCTAAACAATTTAGAACCACCAATCAATCCAGGTTCAGTCCATAAACATGTACATTAGCTTTCTTGGTGATTGTACATTGTCCATATATCTGTGTGTGTGTGTGTGTGTGTGTGTGTGTGTGTGTGTGTGTGTGGTTGTTTGAGTATATGTGGTCCTGCAATGGACTGGTGACTTGTCTGGCATGTACCCATGCCTTTCACCACATCCGGACTGGGACAGATTTCAGCAGACCTCTGTGACCCTGAATTAAGGAATAAGTGGGTTAGAAGATGATTGAATGAATGTTTTCTTATGTGTTACCATTGTGGCCCTTTTTATCCTCTTTATATCCTAAACAATATGCCACCAAAATGCATGTTTTTATGTTCTAAAACTGAAACATTTCAATGACAGACACCCTTATGGCTCATAGATTGTCACAAGGTTACCAGGAAAACCTAGCTACGCCTCTGCTGTACATGATGATGATCTGGGTATTTTTCAAATTTGGAGGAATATCAGATCTAGACCAAGCTCCCGATTTTTCTATTACTGCATAGATAAAGGCAAAGTGTCTTTCACGCAGCTCTAAACTCTGGGTCATACGCCCTCTCCATCTGTCTCTGGGAGCTATTTGGTGCTGATAGTGTGGCCTATTGACACTCAGCAGCTGCTGGCCTTCTTTTCTACTCTACTGTGGAGCCTGAAATATTTACTGAGAGGTTTCCTCAAAAGGATTTTTGTTTTATTTTTGCTGTCATTATCTGCTTTTAAGTGGCATTTATTAAACTGGATAGCTTTTTGTGATTGTCAGCAATTATAGGAAAGACTTTTATGCTGCACTTTGCATTAATATTTGCTTTTGCTAGTAAAGTAAGTGTATGCAAAATCCTAATGCAGAACTATTTCTGCTTCCTGTGAAATCCTGTTTCTTTATTATGGCCTGTACAGTTTTAATACGATTTATCTATTATCTAGGGGTTTCTTCTCTCACATGAAACATCTGCTGCAAAGGGAAAACTTATTGGACCAAAACTTTTTAAAATAACTTTTAAGGTTAAAATACACTATATTGCCAAAGTTTTCAGTCATCTGATCATTAGATCCATGTGTGGTCTTCAAACTGTTCCAGCATGACAATGACCCTGAGCACAAAACACCCTGACCTCCATTATCACATACTGAGTTTTTATTAGTGTGAAAAATACCCTAGACACAAAGCCCTCATCTTACTATCACTGAACCCCATTGGGAACTGAACACAGTCCTCCCTACCTGACGTTAGTGTCTGATCTCACTAATAATGTTGGAGCTGAATGCTGAGATATCTCACATTCAAGTACAAAATTGGACTGTAAAGAATCAACCTTCACCAATAGCAAACATGGGAATGCAACTGAAAGATGTTTGTGATTCTTAGGTCATCCAATCTTTTGTCAATATATAATATATAGTGTATATTAATTGCAGTCTTCTTAAAACTAGTTTCTCTGTTTAACCACGGTTCATGTGAGGAGACCCTTAGCCAGAATATACCCATTATTGTCTTGTGGACAGGACAATATTTCTGGTGGGAGGGTCATAAATTGTGTAGGACAGCTAGGAGATTTTATTGAGGTCCTGTTTACTAAGATCTTCAACATTTTTTGATTATCACCATTATTCGTACATTCTTCAAAACCACTACTGATATATCCATGCTGATGAAGTCTATGGTCTCCTTCCTTAACGGCTAACATTCTGTCTCACCATTGTGAAGAGGTGCTTTGCAAGATTTGTCATGAGTCATGTCAAGACCCTGCTTCCACCTTCACTAGACCCTTTACAGTTTGCATATCATCTAAACCATTACACAGACAATTCCCTTCCCATAACTCTCCACATGGCCCTCACAGATTTAAATAATAAGGACACATGCTGTTCACATGCTAAATTCATTTCTAAACACCTTCTTCTGCAGCTGAATCCTGGACCCTCTAATACCTTAGTCAGTCTGGATTGGAAGCATCTCACAACCCTTGCAAAAACACAACCCTTGCAAAAACAGAATTACGCTTCATCCCGACCAACTCATCTCCAGGTAAAGATCTGTCAATCGCCTTGGACAATTCAACAGTATCCCCCTCAACCACTGCTCGCAACCTTGGGTTAACTATGGACAACAATTTATCATTTTCATCACATGTTGCTAACGTTACATGATCCTTCAGGTTTTTCCTTTATAACATCAGAAGGATACGACCTTTCTTATCAACTCAGGCCACTCAGTTGCTTGTGTATCTCTAGTTATCTCGAAACTTGACTACTGTAATTCACTTCGAGCAGAGTACGATCCACCCGCTGCAGATGATCCAGAATGTAGCTGCACGTGTTGTTTTCAACCTACCCAGGTTCTCTCACCCCACACCACTGCTGCTTGCCCTCCATTGGCTTCCAGTAGCTGCACACATCAGGTTCAAAGCACTGATACTTGCCAACAAAGCCAAGAACAACTCTGCAGCACCCTACCTCCAAACACTAATCACTCCACGCATAGCACCTCACTTCCTGAGATCCAACAGCACTGCATGACTTGTTCCACCTCCTAGGTCTCATGGCCGGTCTGCCTCAAGACTTTATGTTCTGGCACCAAGATGGTGGAATGAACTTCCAATCAATGACTGAAAAGCAGAGTCAATGGTTGTCTACAAGAGACGTCTGAAGGCAAACCTGTTCACTAAACACTTTGCCCTTCACACATAAACACACAAACAACAAAAAAAACCAACCCCTTGATCTTCAACTGTTTTAGGAGTTTATTACACAGTTTTTTGGTGATTGTATCTTTATCAATAGTGAAATGTTCTAGGTTATATCTATAAGCACTGTTTGTACATCTCTCTGGACAGGAGTGTCTGCTAAATGCCAAACTGTAACTGTAACTCCAACAACACCACATTGGGCACTGGGGCACTGCGGAGCTCCCTGCTGTTCATTATTCTGACTGTGCAAACCAAATTCATTTTGCTGATGACATGACTGTGTTGGGTCTCATAAGTGAGAATGATGAGTCAGCCTACATAGCAGAGATGCAACAGTTGACAGCCTGATGTTGAGCAAGCAACCTGTCCCTATTGACAAAAAAGGAGAGAGCTATTGACTTCTGAAGAGCACAAGAGTGACCATTCTCTGCTGAACATTGACAGATCATCTATAGAGAGCTCCAATATCTTTGGTGTCTATTTGTTGAAGAACCTCACCAGGTTACTCAATCCGAGCTTTGACACCAAAATAGCCAATCAGTGACTCTTCTTCCTCTGAAGGCTGAGGAGAGTCCTTCTCCCACTTGACATCCTGATCATGTTTGACAGAAACCATCAAAAGCTTGATCAGCTTGACCAGCTGTATTACTGCCTAATTTGCAAACTGGTTTTGTATCACAAGACCCTGGAAAGGATAATGAGGATCGCTGAGAAACTTATCGGAGCACCACATTGCACACTATTCCCTAGGACAGTTTATTCTCTAGTCCTTGTGTTGTCTTTTGTTTAATGTATCATTTAATGTATCACTTATCATCTATCACTTATCATTTAATGTATCGCTTATCATTTTGTGGTGTTTGATGTAGCAACATAGGGTTGGAGAAATGTTTTATTTCATGGTTTACGGTACATGCTATATAATATTGAAATGACAAAGGCTTTATGAAGTGAATATGAGTGAAACTAAAACCAATTTAAGTTGGTAAGAGAAACTCTAGGTAGACAGGAGCTTGTAAAATGGATGACTAATGTTACTGTGTGGCTTGGTTGATTCACGCTATCCTATCATCTGTAGGCAGTGTAATTTGTTGTGGCTTGTTTTGCCCTTTCTTTATCACTCTGTGTTGCAAAGTTTCCTCCAATTCTGCAGGTTTGAATTTGTTGACAAATGTTAAGTCAACATGGACTTTATTGATCACTCTAAATAGTTCTATCTTACCAGAAATGAAGCTATTCTAACTTTGTTTTCTGTGAGGTTTTTCACTCGGCCAAACTGTATTTGCTTCAACCGGTAGAAGAACAATGTAATTATCTTCTTATGTGTGATTTGTTGCATTATTACCCTCCATCCCTCATCCTGTTACATCTAATGGGCTCTTCTAGAATACCCCTTTTTGCTCTTTGATCCATGGTGTCTGTACATCCAGTATATAATGACTGGTGACATGTTTTGATGTCAGCCACGATGATCTATAGGATCTTTTATCGCATCCCGGCCAGCGTAAATTTTCCAGAATAAAATGTAATACACATAAGTGGCCCTGTCATGCTGCAATAATCAACGTCCTGCAAAATACTATGTGAAACAATTGATACTGATAGTCCAAGGATGCAAAAACTTTATCAATAAAGACATAATCATAAAAAAGAAATACAATGTTAGCTTGTGGAAAATAAGGTGGAAATAGTAATCAAATATTATAGTCAAGTAACTTTACTGTTATTTCGATCATTCATTCATTTTCATAAACACTTTTTTCTCGAATCCGGGATCATGGGCGTCTGCTAGAGCCTATCACAGGGCAAAAGGCAATGTTACACCCTGGACAAGTTGCAAGTTCTTTGCAGCACCATGCGAGTCATAGACAAACAATCATACACACTCAATCCTATGGGCAATTAAGAATCACGAATCAACCTATTGTACGTATTTTTGGCCTGCGGGATAAAACCAAAGTTTTCAGAGGAAACTCACGATAGCGCGGAGAGAACATGCAAACTCTACACAGAAAGATCCCTTGCCCAGGAATCGAACCTGGGACCTTCTTGTTGTGAAGTGACCATGCTAACCACTACTTCACAGTGCCGCCTGCTGTTACTTCAATAAAATTTTACTTCAAGTAAATTTTCTGGTCTACAAATCTATAATAATACGTGTATAATTTACTTTGTAACTCAAGAGGTTAAGGTGGAGGAATGTAGTGTAGTTAAAAAAGACGCAGGAATATAAATCTTAAACTAGTTATTTTTACAATTTAATAAACCGTAGATCGATAAGTATTATTAACTTACCTCGACATGCTAGTGCAGATTTGATGTTAAGCTTTTGTAATCTGTATTACAATTATCCTGGGAATAAATCCATTGCCTTTCTTACTCTTAAAATGAATGTGGGGTTGTATATATGACCAGAGATTCATTTTTACAAGAATTCCATAGGATTTCACTTCCGGCTGAATTTCCATAACTTACGTTTGTCTTTTTCCCTTTTTTTCTTTATTTTTTCTTCTTTTTTTCAACTTAGTATTGGATATGATTTAAAATGTTTAAGTATAATACTTTAATCAAAACATACATTTGTACTTTCACAAAAAACAGAAACCCCGGTTTGATGTATAATACTGATATTCTTTAACCTGTAAAATATAAAAAAAGTATAGAAATATCTACATTTCCAAATCACAGTGTTGACCTATTAATTATGTATCATAAATTTATGGGCAGTTTTGGAGCACCAAGCATGCTAAACATCTAGAGTGGTGGGCTAAATGAAAACCATGACATATTTAGTGCCATGTGAAAAATCTATTTTATTTCTTTTTCAATCTTCAATTCATTCAATCATAAAAAAACGCTTAAAAATCTAAGCCTTTGTGCATGTTTGCTGATGTGGAAAAGATGATTCATGTGTTTGTGTCATCCTGCCCGTGTGTGTCACAGTACAACCTCTTCAGCATGGCTACCAATCTGTTTAATCTCCAAATGGCTGCTAGCCACCTGAGGTCCTCTGATAAGCTACTTTCAACTAATCCCCAGGCTTAAATAATTATAGCTTATATAAGTGCTTCTTTGCAACAGACTGCGCATTGGCCGAATCTATGCATTTATCCTTTTTTTATTTGGTGTATGTAACTGTATATTATGGATTGTCTTAGCTTTTGTCATAAATACATTTTTCAGAAGATGAATAATTAGTATTAACAGTAAAGCAAAAATAGTAAAAGTAGTTTTAGTATTGGTATTAGTATTAGGACACCCGACTAAAAGATTGATTGGTGTGTTTTTGCAAATCCTATACCAGGATTTAATGTCACTATTCCCCCATTTAATAACATTCAGACAGGCGGCTTGAACCCAGGTCTTCCTGGTCTTCCTTGGTGATGGTATGTTGGGTCTGGTTCCTCTCAAGATTTCTTCCAATTACCATCTCTGTGGTTTTTTTTCCCAGTCAAAGGACAATCAAGGGAAAACTAATCTCTGTCACACTAAACAAATAAAATCTAATTGCAAAAAAAAACATTTAATGATTTTGTGTTATGCAGTATATTGGTAGAAGAATACTGAGGATGGAGGTGCCGGGCAGGAGGAAAAGAGAAACACTAAGGAGGAGGTCTATTGATGTGGTGAGGGAAGACATGCAGGTAGTTGGGATGAAAGAGGCAGGTGGAGAGGATAGGATAGTGTGGAGAAGAGTGATGCGCTGTGGCGACCCCTAACTGGAGCAGCCGGAAGGAGAAGAAAGATCGAGAGAGAGAGAGAGAGAGAGAGAGAGAGAGAGAGAGAGAGAGAGCGCGAGAGAGAACAAGATAAGAGAGAGATTTATTTTCACAAGCTTGGTGTTGTTTACTCACTTTGGAATATAGAGGTGTGTATGTGTAAGTACATATGGAGACAAACACACTGTCTCTCATCCCGGCTTATATTCTGGAAGAAAAACAACACTTTTCATTTCCTGTTTCATATAATTGATCCACATATTTGTCTTTTTTTTCAAGTGCATTAAACTGTCCACTAAGAGAAAAGGGTTTGGAACATCAATGTTTGTCTTTGATTGCTGATGATAATTGCATGATTTTAAAATGCTTTGAATGATGAAATCATTCATTAATTCATCTTCTTGCCCACTTTTTCCAAAATTCAGGGTCACGGAGCTCTGCTAGCATCTCACCCAGCGCAAATAGAGCGAGAGGTAGGGGTACATCCTGGACGGGTTGCCAGTCCATCTCAGGGCAACATATAGATAAACAATCATTCACACACACATTCACTCCTATGGACAATTTAAAATCGACCGATCGAATGGGAAACTGTCACGCCCTACCCCTATTGGGGATGCGATCAATCAGCCGGGTGATGGTGCGTTATTTAAGTTGAGCGCCAACCTTACAAAAGCGTGGATTATTATAGATGTGTTTGCGGAGATATGTTCGCCACTCTCAGAGTCTGTCTTGTTCAAGTCCTTGTCTGGTCTACGAGTCTGTCTGCTTGTTCGAGCTCCAATAAGTTAAGTTCCGTTTATTAGAGCAGCGTTGCTGCGCGCTTTTGTTTTGTCAGTTTTTGGTTAGTTTAAAAGATTTGTACTTACCCGGAAATAAAGGGTTTTTCCGTTATGTCTGACTCCTGCTGGTTATTTGTATATCCCGTTACAGAAACCCACGCAAGCGCGGGGAGAACATGCAAACTCAGCACAGAAAGATAGCGGAATGGCAAACGTATTAACAATTAAATGAATTAGTTAACGATAGACATTTTTATTAAAACAGGATATACTGTAAAGAAAACTTCAAACCTCTACACTACAACCTCAACTGTACCGCATCATGTGGAGTAATTTAGAATCAATATGTAAATGCTCAGTCAAATTTATCCTCCTACATCAATCACTGTAGTCGTAAAAATTCTAGCTAGATGAACTTGGCTGTACGTTTTGCTCTGACTACCCAATCAGAGAGTGGGAAATGCTGACATCATTGTGAGTCAAATTGGAAACCTGATTGGTTAAAGAAATCGTCCCATTGCTAATATAGTTCCATATAGTATGGACAGCACTACAGATTCGGATGCTTTAAGACAGATTAGATTAACATGGTTGCACATGAACCTGAAAGCTGATTGGACAAAAAAAATCTAAAATCCACATACACATATTGGAAGCAGTGCGGGAGGAGAAACATTAGGAAATGAATAAATTAAGGTCGGTCCTTTTGATAGTGTTCAAAAGAATTGTGTAAGCTCGTTAAATTGAATTTTAACTAAATGGTGTACACTAGAATCTGGGTTCTACCAAGTCTATCAATCTCAGCTAAAAAAACCCCACCTGTTTTTGTTTGTGCTTCACATGATACATCCTTTAATCTTATCCTGGCAACCCAGGTTTTTCCATCTGTACCACATAAATTCTTTCAGTGATACAGTTAAAACATTATCTCCATCAGTTGACAGTTTAATGTGCCATGCTTTATAAAGCAAGTGTGTGTGTGTGTGTGTGTGTGTGTGTGTGTGTGTGTGTGTGTGTGTGTGTGTGTGTGTTAGTGAGAGGAACTGCAACATGGGGGTCCAGTCCTGCTGTTGATTGCAAGGCATGTTTTCTACTGGTAGTGCTAGTCAGTGCCATTACACTTGATCGATATGGATCAGAAGAAAAGCGCAAAACATCACGTGACTTCATGCTGTGGATAAAATCGTAGGTGTACCTCAAAAGCAACACGCTGAAAAGAGATCAGTTGTCAGGAAAATATGCATGTTGTCGTCTTTGCTTCAGTTCCTGCTGTGGATTATCATTTGTCTTATCTGTCTCGATGGTGCAGGAACTCTGTGAATACATCTGAATATAAAGGAATACATCTGCACTTCTGAACTTCAATAAAGATTTCTAAGGAATGTCTTTAAGTAATGAATCCTGATTCATTTGCCAGCTGTTTCCTATCCCAGCTGTGCTTTGCAACTAAATCAGGAAGCATTGAGAAACAAAAGGACCACTTAGCTATTCACACGTTATAGAACAGCATAATCGCTTCTTGTTCAGAAGTCCAGATTGCCGGTGATTTTTACTATAGTGGCAATATGTAAATACTGTATGTATGTATGT
>JAOTRA010073889.1:0-13793 GCA_026260255.1 Pseudolaguvia tuberculata | reverse complement strand
GTAGAAGAATGTTGAGGATGGAGGTCCCGGGCAGGAGAAAAAGAGGAAGACCAAAGAGGAGGTTTATGGATGTGGTGGAAGATATGCAGGTAGTTGGGGTGAAAGAGGCAGATGTAGCCAACAGGGAAGTGTGGAGTAAAATGATCCGCTGTGGCGACCCCTAACAGGAGCAGCCGAAAGGAGAAAGAAGAAGATATGTAGACAGTAAGGAAGAGTTTTACACTGAATACATCACTGAAGTTTCTCTTTTTTCCTTTTGTTTATTATTTTTATTTCCTCAACTTACAAACTATACAGGAACGATGATTACATCCACATCATCTAAAATCAAACCACCCTTACACTACATTCAAGCGGAAGGGTTAGACAGCCTGTCTCATCCCCCATAGATTGATGTATAGAGTATCTTGTTATATGAGAATAAAGAAATTATTTCCACTATTTCTGTTTCAGTATATTGAACTGTTGATTGATTATTTAATTATTCATGTATAATTTCATGTTGTTAATAGTCACAAAGTGATCAACATTAGGAAACTGTAAAGTCAATTTTAATATTATTCCTCTTAACACCATCCTCAAAAGCAGGACTGGGCAATCTCAGACCTCTATGATCGAGTTTCCTGCAAACTTTATAAAATACTTAGATATAAAATTGTCACAACACGATGGGTGGGGCAGGATCGGAAATGAGAAGCGCACCCACACGCAGGATTGGCGAGTCAATTTTCCTCATTTTATTCAACAACACAGAAAAAACAGCAAGCAAGAGCAAACGAAAATAAGAAAAGGATTTAAACTAAAGAAAATACCGAAAAAGGAAAAAAAGGCAGGAACGAGGCGAAACGGGGACGAGACGTGAACATGGGCTTGAACTTGAACTTAGCTTGAACACCGTGAATTCAGGAAAACGCAAAAATGATCCAACGATCCTAAGGGGAAAAACACCGGCTTATAATGCCGGTGAATCAGCGCTAAACGAGACTCAGCTGCACACCGGCAGCGCGCTGGAGACGCTCAACTGAGAGGAGGACGTGACAAAAATGTTGGCCATGTTGGTCATATATTGGCAAAAATGACCAGACTGACACTGTATGGTTAGGGATCTTGAAGCGTGTGAAATTTGTTTAAATCATTTGAATGGGTCCAGCAGTGCAGTGAAACATTACTAAATATATAGGAGTATAGGAGGAGCTTTCTGTTCCCAACTTTAAAGTCTAACAATCAACATTTCTGATTATTACATCATCTGTGTAATAAATGAAAATTTTACAACAGTGTCACATTTATAACCTGAAAAGATTTGAATCAGAGCATTATACAGCCTTCATATTTCAACTAAAACCACAAACACATCAATTGTTACATCCAGAAATAAACTTCTGTAAACCATCACCTACTAATTGGGGATGTGATCAATCAGCCGGGTGATGGTGCGTTATTTAAGGTGAGCGCCATCCTTACGATGGCACAGTGTGTTCATGGTGGTGGATGAATGTTCGCCTTCTCTCCGAATCAGTCATTGCTCGAGTTCCGGTCAGAGCCCAGAAGCGGGTTTTATGTTCTAGTCTGAGACAGTTAAGTACGGTTTTCATTAGAGCAGCTTTGCTGCGCGGTTTTGTTAAGTGTTTTGTTTAGTATAAAGGGGATTGTACTTACCCTAAAATAAAAGTGTTCCCTAAACGTCTGACTCCTGGTGATTTCCTGTAAACTCATAACACACATACACACAAACTCTCGCACACTTGTACTAAAACTGTGGAATTAGGGGGCAACAAAATTTTAACAATCACAGCTCCCGCAAGTGTTACTGACTTCCGGGATATGTTGTTTCTTATTGTGAAACCCCTTTCCATCTGCTTTCTTTCTCCATGTCACAGTGATGTTCTCACTCATTCCATGTTCCTCCGGTTTCTCCTTGAGCTGAAGAACAGATCAGGACTTTAGTTAGTGAATAATGCAGCAGAGAGAATCTCTTGTGAGATTTGTAAAAATGTCCTTAAGATGTGTTATGAAAACTCGAGGTCTGACTGTGGTAAGGAGGTGACTGAACATTGAGTGAATATGAAACACCTTCAACTTGATGGACATCATTATTGCAGAATTATTATTGAAATCCTCAATGGACTGGAACTTCATTCTGATGGTCTGTTGCTTCTTTAGATATGCTGAAGACAAACACACAAAATTAACATTTAAAATTTTATCTAATTAAGCTGAAATATGAGAATTTAGTTTAAACTCAGTCGAACAGAAGAAAGGCAGTTCATTTGAACACTGTTCTACACCATCAGACCACCACTTATATGGTAACTGTTATATAAAACACATTTTATTCTTTAACACACCTGATATTTAAACATTCGAGCATGTAATGGTGGACAAATCGGTGGTCTGGTCTGTCCATTTTCAAATATTCTCATCTCTTGTGGACCAATTCAAGTCCATACTGAAGGGTTATGTCCCCCTTCAGCTATGTTTTCTGTTGCGTCACTCACACTGGCCAAATCTATGTGATATTGATGACAGAAACTCAGAGCTTCAGTCCAGGTCTTACCTTCAGTGTACTGTCATGCCCTCCTCTGTGATGAGCGTCTCCAGCGGGCTGCCGGTGTGCGGTGGCCTTGTTCTGCTCCTCATGAGGTCTGGGGGCCTCATTCTGTTCCTGAGGAGGCCTGGAGGCATTGTTCTGTTCTTGAGGAGGCCTGGGGGCCTCGTTCCACTCCTGTGGAGGCCTGGGGCCTCGTTCCGCTTCTGAGGATGCCTGGGGGTCTCGCCGTGATCCTGTCACAGAAGCCTGGAGGCCTTGCCCTGATCCTGTCACGGAGGCCTGGAGGCCTTGCCCTGATCCTGTCACTGAGGCCTCCTTTCGGGGTACTGGATCGTTCATGGACCTGAACCTCCCCCCGTTATCCCTTCCTTGTTTATCTAGCTGAGTACCTTTTTTTTTCTTTTCTCTTCAGTGCTTGTTTGATTAATTTTAGTTTTGTTTATAGCCTTAGCCCTCAGGTTTTGTTTGGGTTTTTTTTGTTCAGTGATTGTCTTGTCTTGTCTCTTCTCATCTGCCCTTCTAGTCTTGCTCCTGTTCCCATTCCTCGTTCCCTCTCTTGCCTATGTTCTTGTCTCAGTTCCCTCTCTTGCACTGGTTCTCATCTCGGTTCCCTCTCTCATCCTTTTTCCTTGTTCCCTCTCTCGTCCCTTTTCATCGTTTCCTCTCTCGCCCTGGTTCTCCTCTCGGTTCCCTCTCTTGCCCTGGTTCTCATCTCGCTTCCCTCTTTTGTCCTCCTTCCTTGTTCACTCTCTCATCCAATTTCCTTGTTCTGTCTCTCGCACTGGTTCTCATCTCGGTTCCCCCTCTCGTCCTTTTTCCTCGTTGCCTCTCTCATCCCCTTTTCTCGTTCCCTCTCTTGCACTGGTTCTCGTTTTGGTTCAGTTCCCTCTCTTGCCCTGGTTCTCGTCTCGGTTCCCTCTCTCGTCCTCTTTCCTCGTTCTCTCTCTCGTCCACTTTCCTCGTTCCTTCACTTTCCTTGTTCTGGTTCTTGTCTCGGTTCCCTCTCTTGTCTCGGACTAGTTCTAGTTTTCGGGTCCCCTCTCTCATCTTGGTTCCCTCTTTTGTCTTGCCCTGGTTCTTGTCTCGGTTCCCTCTCTCATCTTGCAATGGTTCCGGTCTCGCCCTGGTTCTCGTCTTGGTTCCCTCTCTCATCTCAGTCTGCTTCTCGTCTCGGTCCCTTATCTCATCTTGGTCCCCTCTCTTGTCTCGGTTCCCTCTTTTGCCTTGCCCTGGTTCTCGTCTCGGTCCCTTCTCTCATCTCGGTTCACTCTTTCGTCTTGCCCTGGTTCTCGTCTCGGTTCCCTCTCTCGTCTCGCCCTGGTTCTCGTCTCGGTTTCCTCTCTCATCTTGGTTCCCTCTCTCGTCTGGTTCTGGTTCTCGTCTTGTGTCCCTGTCTCATCTGGTTCTGGTTCTCATCTCGTGCCCCCATCTGATTCTGGTTCTCATCTGATTCTGGTTCTCGTCTTGCTCTCGTCTCGTGCTCTGATTCTCGTATCGTGCCCCTCTCTTTCTTCTGGAGGGTGCCCCTAGGAGAATACCAGGAGGCGTTCATAGAGGGGAGGGTACTGTCACGCCGTCCTCTGTGATGAGTGTCTTTGGCGCAGCCGAGTCTCGTCGTGCGCTAATTGCGCACGCTTTGTAAGCCGGCAGCATTTCTCCATCCCACTCCCAGCATGACATGTATAAGATATTACAGTCTGTCTTACTGTCTGTAAGAAAATATATATAAACTGTTTATGGAATTAACATTAACATTGTTTTTTCGCTTTCAGAGTTAAACAGATATTCATTTAAAGTTTTAAAATTATTAATATAAATAAAATTATTAGAGGGGAAATGGGATTTGAAGAGTTAAGTTTTTTTATTATTATTATTATTATTATTATTCATTTATTGGTTTTAATATAAAGACATTTATACAATTATAAAATATCAAATTTTAAAGAAAAGTGGAAAGGAAAAAAAATGGAATGGTCACAAGTTCAAAGGTTTAAAAGAGGTATCTATAATCTGAAAGGCATCACTCTTGTTTCTTAAATTGTAAGTGTACTGTTTTAACCGTAGTGTTTCATTCAGTTGTTGTTTGAACAGTTCAAAGGTTGGTGTCTATGTTGCTTCCAGTTAAGCATAATGCATTTTTTGGCCACGTAGGATATAATGCCAAGTCTTTTTGCAGATGTTGGGTCAAGTATCTGTCCAGTTCATTACCAAAAAGATATTGTTTTGGTGTACTGTCCAGTGACAGTTCTAGGGCTTTGGACATAAATTCTTGTACTGCTTTCCAAAAAAAAATATTTTTTTTTGCATTCCTAAAAGATGTGCATGATTGAGACTATGCAATTTTTACATTGGTGGCATCTGGGTGATACATTAGGATACATTTTACTCAGTCGAAGTGGGGTAAGATACATCCTGTGAATGAATTTGTAGTTACTTTATTACAGGAGAAAGAGATGAAAGTATTATGGCATATAGTCTCCCATTGCTTTCCACTAAAGTCATATCCCAGGTCCCTATGCCAAACATTTTTCAGTGAGTCCAGGCAAGAGTTGTATCAATCTAACAATATTCAGTATATGTCAGAGATCTTCTCTTTCAAAATTTGAGAACTCATCGTCTCCATCCTAGATCTTTCCAAAGATATTTGTCCAGCCTTTTCAAGGGTGGTTATCAAATTACGCATTTGAAGATATTTAAAAAAAACTCTTGTTTTGGAATTTGGAACTGACATATACCATGATCTTTCCACTTTGTAAACAAAGTTTTTCCAAGTGAGGACGGTAAATCTGTGTTGAAGGATAGAGGAGCTAACATAGAGACCCTAGCAGAGGAACCAAGAAACTCTTTTGCATCTTGCCAGGCTCGAAGGATGTTATAAACAACATAGGCTTTTGTCACTGAGGGTAATGCACTTTTGTTATTAATCAAAGGTAAAGATGTCAGAGGCGAAGAAAAACAGAGGTCCTCTTCAGTGAGCAGCTCTACAAGATCGCAACCCGCCAATAATATATTTTATTCGGGCAGCCCAGTAATATAACTGAAGGTCGAGAACACCCAGTCCTCCCTTCTTCCTGTCTTAAAAGATATTCTAGGTGGTTACTTCTTCCAAATGAAAGCGTTTATTAGTTTGTTTACAGATTTTAAAAAGTTTTTTTTTTCAGATAGCAGGGGAGCGACTGAAATTAAAAAATTAGTCTCAATAATATATTTATTTTAAGTATATTAACTGTTCCAAGCAATGAAATAGGAAGCAAATTCCAATGATCCAGATCCTTCTTAAGTTTTATAAGAAGTAGGGGAAAGTTTATACAAAATAAGTCTTTAAGTTTAGTGTATATGTTCACCCCTAAATACTTAAATCCAGTTGGAGCCCAGGTGAAGGGTGAGAGGTTTTTTATTTTACTGGATCTTGGTATATTTATTAAAAGGGATTTTGACTTAGATAGATTTATTTTGTAGCCTACTTTGTAAATACTCCCAAATTTGCTTATAAGATTTAAAGGCATTGGTATTGAGCTTTCTGGATTGGAAAAATACAAAATGATATCATCAGCATATAGAGAAATTTTGTTTTCTATTTTCCCAGTGGTAATTTCTGAGATATTACTGCTGATTTGTATGGTTTCTGAAAGCGAGTCGATGGCTAGGTTAAATAAAAACGGGGATAAGGGGCATCCTTGCCGACAGCTCCTATATAAGGCAAACTTATCAGACAGGGTTCCATTTATACATAATTGAGCTTGCGGGTCACTGTACATAGATTTTATGCATTTATCGGCAATGTTGAATTTTTCTAGAACTGAGAACAGTTACAGTTAGTCATTTAGCAGACGCTCTTATCCAGAGCGACTTACATTTTCTCTCTTTTTTTTTTTTTTTTTTTCTACAACTGAGGTAAAGGACCTTGCTCAAGGGCCCACAGTAGTTGCTTGGTGGAGGTGGGAATCAAACCCCGGTCTTTCTGGTACTAGTCCAACACCTTAACCACTAGGCTACCACTTCCCAGGTATGGCCACTCGACCCTGTCAAACTCCTTTTCCGCGTCCATAGATATTAATATTGCTGGATGACTAGACAAGACTATATATAGAAGATATATATATAGAAAGTCACGAAGAACATCGTTGATAAAAGATTGGAAGATGGCCGGAGCATTACAAAGGCCATAAGACATGACAATCTACTTGTAGTGCCCCTTTGGGGTGACAAAGGCCGTCTTCCACTCGTCTCCCTCACGAATTCTCACCAAGTTGTAGGCAATACGCAGATCCAGCTTAGCCCACCCTTCAGCTGTTCGAGAGCAGAGGGCACCAAAGGTAGTGGGTAGTGGTTCTTCACAGTAATGCTGTTTAACCCTCTATAATCAATACATGGATGCAAGCTTCCATCCTTTTTGGTAATAAAGAAGATCCTGGTGAGGAGGAAGGCCGGATGTGCCCGGCGGCTAGAGTCTCTTTTGTGTATTTGTCTAAAGTCTCTATTTCTGGTTTGGACAGATGATAGATGCGGCTCTTTGGGGGGGTAGTGTTTTCGTATAGCTGAATGCCGCAGTCCACCTCACGGTGAGGAGGTAGCTCAGCCGCCTTCTCTTTGCTAAACCTCGACCAAGTCATGGTAGCACAATTTCCTCAAGGGGGGCACATTTTCTGAGCATGCTGACGCAGTGAAACATGGGACTTGACTGTTCTTTGAAGATTTATGCATGCAAAATCTTTTACAGCTTTGAGACCACTGCACAATTTTCCCGTTTCCATGAAATGACGGGATCGTGTGCTGCTAACCAGGGGTAACCCAAAAGAGAGGTGTTTTGGGGGCGTGCGTGATAAAAAAGGCTATCTTCTCCCATTGGGCGTCACCCATTGTTAGCGAGAGAACTCCTGTTTTCTCCGTGATGGCCTCTCTGATCGCATGTCCGTCTATGGCAGTTATGTGCAGAGGTGGGGTGCATAATTCAATAGGCACGCATAAATCTCTCGCCAGTTTTTTATCCATTAAATTTAATGCTGATCCGGAGTCTATAAGGGCAGAAAGTATACGCGCATTGTCAGAAACTTGAATGTGTACTTTAACTGTTAAACTGGCGCGCATGTCGACAGCGCTAATGGGCGCACTTACTTGATGTGGTGGTTTCTTTAATAGCGCAGGACACTGAGGGCAGAGATTTCCTGACTCACCACAGTACAGACACAGTCCGAGCTGCTTACACCATAACTTCTCTGAGCGGCTTAACTTGTGCATCTGCATCAGTTCGCTCTCTGCGAGCATACGCATCACAGTGGGCTCAGAAACATTGGATGAATGAAGTGAGCCAGTGGGGTGATTACGCATGAGGTTGTCTATCCGAATCGCTCATTGAATGAAGTCAGAATAAATATCGTTCTCACAGCAACATACAAGTTCAGCCTGCAGCTCCGGTCGAAGCCCCTCCTTAAACAGGACTTTTAGTACTAGACTTTTAGACTTTTGGTGGACTAGATGAGTAGACTAATCTAGTCAACCAGACAGGTGCTCGAACACCTCCCGTAGTTGGGAGATAAAGTAGTCAATAGATTATCACACGCGCTCATTGGACTCCCACACTGCAGTAGCCCATTCCAGCGCATGATCGGTTAATAGGGAAATGAGGAATGCACATTTTTTACCTTCTGAAGGAAATCGCGCGGACTGTTCAAAAAAGAACATACGGCACTGATGAATGAAGCCACGGCATTGGTCCGGATCTCCATTGTACTTATCTGGCAGGGAAGCCTAGGGGGACGCTGGAAGGCGCAGCTGTAGGTGACTGCGCTGATGCGGTGGAGGGCATGGTCAAAGCTCTCACTTGCTTCTGTAGTTCACGAATGATCTGAGCTTGCGAAGTCAGCACGGCTAGAAGATCATCCAGAGTCCTGATCTCTGCTGGATTCATGGCAGGCGAAGTATTCTGTAACCGGGCTGTCTGTGAATAATCAGCGGAATCCATAATGCAGTAGATCACTTTGTTTTATTATAGATAGGAAGGGGGGAATGAGGGAAGGCAAACAATATTCGTAATCCGTAATCCAAGAGAGAAGTCCAAAGTCCGTAATCAAAAAAAAAAGAGTAATCACATCGCTCGGTAAGGCCACGTGCTTAAATAGGAGAGCCACGCCCAAACTCCTCAACCAGGAAGTGGTTCCCTAATACTCAGGCGAGGGTGCCCTCTGCAGGCGGTCCTCCGGGGCCACAGTCCTAACAGGTTCCAAGACCAGACCTAAATACAATCAAGAATCTGAGGCAAAGATTGTATGTGTTTTATATTTTTATGTTTTATATTTTTATATTTATATTTCTTTTTTTATATTAATGTTTTATATTTCTTTTTATATTTCAAAATGTTGTACAGCACATTGGTCAGTCTTTGGGCTGTTTTAAATGTGCTTTATAAATAAAAAGAACAAACAACAAAAGCAAAGAGGAGAATCAATAAGAAGGAAGCGTGGGAGTCAATGGGCGTTTCCATTTGTGGGCGTGTCTATTTTGTGTTCGCAGATGCTTGAATGTGCTCTGTAAATATTTGTGTAATATACATGGGCATTACTACACAAGTACAGCATTTGATATTTGTTTGATTATAAATACTGTAAATAAATCATCTATGTCCTCTTATACATTGGGGAAACCTTTGTTTAAATTTGTTTAGAAACACCGGGTTATTAATGTTTGCTTCCTGTTGTATTTTGGTTTGGTTAGACAGGGTAGATTGGACACAATGTCTTGAAGATGAAGAAGTCATCATTTCCAGTTTTTTTTCTGAAATTTTTTTTAAGTTGTTAGTGACAACTTAGTTAAGTTAAGTGATAAGTGAAGTTTCTTTCAGTTGCTTTATATTCTTTGTTTTGTTATGTTTATTTTGTTCACCCAAATTCCTGATTCCTTCAATTTTGCTGTAACGAACTTCCTAGAGTCGGATCCATAATGCAGATACTCTTTTATTAAAAAATATAAAACAGAACACAAACTAAAAATAAACACAGGTACACACACACACACACACAGAGGAAACTACTGAAATGAAACAAACATGAAGCTACACACGCTAAGCAAACCAAACCTTTAATGTCCACGGCGGGAACCACAATACTTAGCTTAGAACCGCAAACGTAAACAAAAATCCAAAGCAGTCCTCACGCGTTGCTACTCATAGGGATAGAAGTCCGTACATTGTAACAGTGACTCGCGACATGCATATCTGCGTGGCGCTTTAAATAATGCGTCATCAACCTGAAGCCATTTTGTTTGACGACGCTACAGGAGGGCGTGGCCCAGTCGGCTTTCTTACAGAATACCTCCCCTTAAGGACGCCTCCTGGCATCCCAAAAAAAAAGACACTCCTCCCCCGCCCGATACACCAAACAAAGTTCATAACATAAAACAGGGGAGATAGACCGACGCAAAAGAAAACCACAAAAATGACCATTCCCCGAGCCAACAAAATCAATACACGATACAAAAGAAAGGAAAGCAGGAAAAACCTTCCCGTAGTCGGTCCACAGTACAAAAAGAAATAACAGGGGGTCCAGGGCCCTGCACATTCCATAAACGCAGTGGGGTGTGGTCGGGGCGAGGCTTCCAAGCCACTGTAAGGACACGATACGGTTCCTCAGTCACGCCCGCGGATAACTCAGACAGGGATGTAGGGAACACGGAGGACCACGTAAGGAAACCGGGAGGCCACAGAGAGAAACCAGAAGGCCACAAAGGGAACCCAGGAGGGACAGGAGGGAACCCAGGAGGGACCAATGGGGCCTAGAACAGGTCTGGAGGGGCCAAAGGTTAATCAGAAGGGGCCTCAGGAAACTCTAAAAGGGTCGATGGGGCCTTAGGAAACTCTGAAAGGGCCAAAGGAGCCTCAGGAAACTCTGAAAGGGCCAAAGGGGCCTCAGGGAACTCTGAAAGGGCCGACTGGGCCTCAGGAAACTCTGAAAAGAGCCGAATGGGCCTCAGGCAGCTCTGAATGGGCCGAAGGGGCTTCAGGAAACTCTGAAAGAGCCGAAGGGGCCTCTACAGGAACCAAAGGGAACTCTACAGGGACCGAAGGGGACGCTGAGGGGACCGGAGTGAGTTAAGTAGACACTGAGGGGACCGAAGAAGACATAAGGGGACCAAAGAAGACACTGAGGGGACCGAAGAAGACACTGAGGGGACCGAAGGGAACGAAGAAGACACTGAGGGGACCAAAGGGAACGAAGAAGACACTGAGGGGACCAAAGGGAATGAAGAAGACACTGAGTGGACCAAAGGGAACGAAGAAGACACTGAGGGGACCATTGGGGACAAAGCTAACGCTGCGGGGATTAAAGGGGATGAGGAAGACGCTGAGGAGACTGAAGGGGATGAAGAAGACACTGAGAGAACCGAAGCAAACTCTGAGGGGACCGAAGGGGGCGAAGCAAACTCAGGGGACCGAAGAAGACACTGAGGGGACCAA
The DNA here is from genome assembly GCA_026260255.1 of Pseudolaguvia tuberculata. Taxonomy (NCBI): domain Eukaryota; kingdom Metazoa; phylum Chordata; class Actinopteri; order Siluriformes; family Sisoridae; genus Pseudolaguvia; species Pseudolaguvia tuberculata. Next base: position 2,793 of record JAOTRA010073889.1, on the reverse strand, counting down.
AGGAAACGAAGAAGACACTGAGGGGACAACGAGGGACTCTGAGGGACAACGAGGGACGCTGCAGGAAACACTGGGGATTCAAAAGCTACAGACAGTGCAGACAAAAGTTCTGGTGAGGATGCAGATGAAGTCTCTGAAGCAGACAAAAACAAAGCTGAAGGTGAGGACGAAGATGAGCCGAGGGCTCAGGCGAAAGCGCTGAAGGCTCTAGAGAAGACGCAGAGGGCTCTGGAGAATACGCAAAGAGCTCTGGAGATGACGCAGAGGGCTCTGGTGAAGACTTTCTCAGCCGAAAGTGACCATTTGCTGGACCCCCGAATCCAGCTCGCTTACGGGGCCTGAGCTGAGTATCCAGGACCTGAGACGTCAGGCGGGGTCGTGGCACTGGGATGGCCTCAACCACCACAAAGGGACCACAGTAAAAGTTAGCACTCGGGACAGCTGGGCTGAAAACCCCATTAACACACGGTGAGACAGAGTCTTCCATACTGCCGCGAATCCGGGCCACCTTAACCAGTGTGACCTCCTCCTCGGTGTCGGGGGTAAACACCTTCAGGCGCTGAGAGAGGAGGAAGTCAACATCCCAGTTAAGACGCAAATTAATGTCCCAAACCGCGGCCACCGTGTCCAGCGCTTTCCCCTCCAAACGCAAAAAAATAAACGTGCACTTCTTGCGGGATGAAGAAAAAGCGTGCGGGTAGCATGAAAAATAATTCCGGCATTGTGCCACAAATTGAGAACACCTAACAGGATCACCATTAAGTTTCTCTGGTGGTTCAGCCGGCAAAGGCGGGGCCAACAAGCATGCAGGCAGTGGGGCTAGCAGGGGGGCTAATGACGAGAGAAAGCCCCACTGCGCGAGTACCGCTGGATCCTTGGGCGAGTCATTCTGAAACAAACTTCTTAGAGTCTGATCCATAATGCAGATACTCTTTTATTAAATAAGATAAAACAGAACACAAACCAAAACTAAACACGGGTACACACACACAGAGGAAACTACTGAAATAAAACAAACATAAAGCTACACAGGCTAAGCAAACCAAACTTTTAATGTCCACATCTGGAACCACAATACTTAGCTTAAAACCGCAAACGTAAACAAAAATATAAAGCAGTCCTCACGTGTTGCTGCTCGTAGGGATAGAAGTCCGTACATTGAAACAATGACTCGCGACACGCATATCTGCGTGGCGCTTTAAATAATGCGTCATCGCCCTGAAGCCATTTTGTTTCCAGGACGACGACTCTACAGGAGGGGGCATGGCCCAGTCGGCTTCCTTACATTTGCTGTTGGTACGTTAGACTATTGATCATCAATCTTAAGAAATGTTCCTCTACAGAACTCCAAACACACAGATTGATTCAGATTGGAAATACTTTTATTAAATGATTTTGGTTTATCATGTACTGGGTAATAATATTCTAACTGCAGGAATTTTTTATGTTATAAATGACTTTCTAAATTTATTTGAAGGAACTTCATCTTCAGGATCAATCTAGATTCATCATCATTATGATCATCAATAAACAGACACATGTGTTGTTTATGTAAATATTTTATTGCTTATCTTAAACTCTATAGGTTACTATCACGGATCGGGCAGGTTCAATCATGGGGCAGGTTCCCGATCACTTTCTCCAGAATTTATCTGTTCATGCTCACCTGCCCTCATCCCACACTCATCACACTATCTACTTAAACACACTCCACACATTCTCAGTGTCCAAGCTCCTAGCGTTTATCTGTCAATTCAATTCCCAGATTCACTAATGTGGGCCCTTGAGCAAGGCCCTTAATAGCCAATTACTCCATTGTAAGTCATTTTGGATAAGAGTGTCTGCCAAATGCTGTAATCTCTTCTCTAGCAATTAGTGGTGGTGCTGCAGGTCCTCCATCAGTTCCACCAGTCACCATGTGTGTAAACATAAGATATGGGGTTGGTCTGCAGTTGGTCAGGTTTAGGTTCATTAACAATATATGCTCAAAAAATGAAGATGACATTGGCAAGCTTAATCCGGGCTTAAACTGAACGAGTGATTGAGAGAGCATGAGACATAATTTTCACACATTGATTGGCCACCACTGAGTTCAAACATTAACCCCATAAAGAATATTTTTATTTTTTATAAAGAATATTTATGTGCTGGAGAATGCCATCCATCGCAGGGCACACATAGACAAACAACCTTGCATGCACACATTCACTTCTACGGGCAATTTTGACTCATCAATCAATGTACATGTTTATTTCGACTGTGGGAGGAAACCAAAGTACCCAAAGAAAACCCACTTAAGAACATCCAAACTCAGCACAGAAATATCCTCTGCCTGGAAATCAAACCTTCTTGTTGTAAGGTGACTGTGCTGACAACTACACCACCGGGCCACCCTGATTTCACCTATATGATAATACAAATTAGATTCAACAATAAGAATCTAAAGTTATGTGTCATGTGTCTCTCAGTGGAAGGACAAAGGACAGATAATGAAGTGTAAAGTGTATTGACTGCTGATTGTGTGAAATTTGTTTAAATCATTTGAATGGGTGCAGCGGTGCAGTGAACCATTGCTAAATTTAACAGAGTTACAGGAAGAGCTTTCTGTTCACAAATTTAAAGTCTAAAAATCAACCTTTCTGATTATTACATCATCTGTTACTATAAAAACATTAAACCCCAAACATCTGGGAACTGAACAAAGTATGGACTCGAACTTCTTCTTTGTCCTTCGGCTGCTCCCGTTCGGGGTCGCCACAGCGGATCCGCGATCCGCACATTCGACTTGGCGGG